>JAQGCC010004803.1:0-12526 GCA_034698905.1 Xestoiulus laeticollis | reverse complement strand
TAAAAGTTTTGCGATAGTTCCTCGACACGCCACTAGGTGGCAGCAGGTACTGACACGGTGTGTATTCCAAAAAAAATTAATAAGTATTTTAGTTTTTAATTTTTTAAAAATTACTTATAAATGGGAAAATTATGAAATTTTGATCATGTAGTAGCTACAAAAATACTGCATTTTTATCAATTTTTATTGTTGTATTATAACAAGTAGTTTTTTTTTAAAGTATGTATCAAAATTTCCTTCATAGAAAAACATGCAGTTCAGAGTCACTAGTTCAGTTTTCCCTTAAGAAACTCATGCTAGAGTCCTATAAAATAAAATAATCTCATTTGGTCCCATTGCATGTCTCACTTGTCTTATTATGAGCAAGTATCACTAGTCTCATTAACAAGTTCCAGAATCTCAAAGTCTCATAGATATACTCTATGAAACCTTTTTGAAATTTTTCACTTGGTGCTGATAGGTTTATTGGTAAAAGTTAACTTTTGCCGGCTGTGCTATTTTCTAGCCTCAAATGCAGGCCTCGACATGTGCAATAAAAAGGGGAAAAAATGGAATTGAAGAAAAATGCAACCCCTGTAACTAAAGGTTAAAGTTATTTGGTTATTTTAGGTTAGGTTTGACAAAGCTATAGGATAGGTAATTCGGTTAGGTTAGGTTTCCGCTATGCTACAAATTATATGTATACAGTGTATATGCATTTGAACATCTCTAGACTCTGGCATGTTTATGGCCCTAATATGCACAGGTTATATTTATATATAATAAACTTTCAATGTAGTGTACATGCCGTGAATGCATAATGCTCATTTCGTATCATTCCTTTGCGTATTTGTAATACTATTATTGAATATATATATATATATATATATATAATGTAATACGGCCAATAATTTTCACCGTTATCCATCATAACTTGGTGACGTTTTATAAATGGCTGCATTCCGTTGACGTTGTTTGATTTGTTTTAGTCTTCAGCACTCGTTTATCATGCTCTAAATCAGCAGACAGATTAATCATGTCGTATTAAAGGGACTGCAGGACATAGGTAGAGCATGCAGTAAACGTAAAAGTTGCCGGGTGTTGAGCCCCTGCATAATGCTTTATCAGATTATGCACCCTGTATATAGAGAAAAGGACCTCGTCCCTCTGAATAAAATGTGAACTTCTTGTCAGATTTTATACATGTATATGCTAAGTATGGCGACTGCAGAAAAAATGGGATCGTGCTTTGCCACTCTTAGACGACATTTAAAAGCCTCGGATTTCAGAATTTTCACTGCGACACCAACCATGCAAAGTCACGTTGCAGTTGACAATAAAAAAAACCTTTAAGACAGCTTCGAAAATGACCCACATGAATCCATTTGAAGATGAGCTGTTCACATAGTCTACACATTAAAACTGTGTGGATTTTATAGTGCTCTAACCACATTAAATTTCGGTTTAACATAAAACCTCACATTTTAAGTGCATTTGCTGGCACATGAATGTAATGTGGATAACCCAAGATTACCTAATGCACCAAGGTTTTTCAAACTGATTAATTAACTCGTTAATTCGTAATGAAGTGAATTAAGTCCAGGTAATTTGGCATTTTAATGATGTGCAACCATAAAGTGCATGCATGCATCATCGATTAGTTTAATCCCGATACAATAATAGACCCTGCTTTTTTCTTCGTCGCCATGGTGACCATATGCAGTGTTCATTAAAGGTAACAGGTCATCTTATTCCTTCTGTGTATATTCCTTAGTCACCTTGAGGAGAAGTTAGCACCATGCACAAGGGCCCTGCACTGGTGCACAGAGACTGCAAGGATCGGGTTGTATGCATTAGACGCCTAGGAAATCCTTTATTGATTCCCTTCCAGACAAGAAATGGCAAGTGTAGATCGTCAGCATTTTGATGGTTGCCATGGGAACCGGCGGAATCTGGGAGGTGATTTGCTGTTTTGCGTTTGGCCGACAAGATTCAAAGTTGATAATTATGGCGGTTTCCGTCCCATGAATTCCCTTTCCATTTCATGTCAGTTGCTCACGGTTTGCACTTTTATTGGCAACGCGCGACATTCTCGATACCGATCAAAGCAATGTGCAGTTTCGTGTTCAAGTAGTTCCTGATGCATTCTACCACGGCGACCTAATGGTCCTATACATGTATATGGACTACGACTGCATGTATATACACGGTTTTAACAGTCGCTTCTTGATGATGGCCTCCGCCGTGAAAATATCCCAATTTATCAGGCTTGCCTTATCTGGTATAAAGTTGCTATCGAGTCCGACATGCTTTGTGCATTATATCTTAATGTAAAGTGAGAAAAGATAACCATTTTTCGAACATTAGAGCGACTCTTGATGCGCAAGGATGGAAGGATTCTTTGCTGCACTTAAAATAGCTCACATTTCGCACTGGTGATAGTAGAGGGCGTTAGCGATTTGAAAATTTCTGCTATGTTATTGACTATTCGATGGATATTGACCGGGGATCTCACACAATATAGGTCTAGCTAGCTTCTATTTATTTGGACAAATTCCTGGTTACGGAAGCGAAGAGCAGACAGGCTCTTGTTTGCCTAGTACGACACTATGTCCATATATTATAATCGGCGATGAAGGCGTATTTTGGCGTCTAACACGACACGTCAGAAGCGTATATCAAGATGTGACGTATTGGAAAATGCGTAACCTGTAACCTTCTGAGCTTCCATAAAATTTGATTGAATTTTATTTCGTCAAGGGCAAGATGAAATTCGTGAATGGTCCAATCATTGAAAATTTGCAATAGACAATATTAAAATACATAGGGAGCGTACATAAATTACGTAACCAACTAGGGGGAGGGGGTGTATATATAGGGTTTGGTTACACATGCTTACATGGGGGAGGGAGGGGGTATGATGGCTGGTTACAGTTTGCAACTTACATGCAAATTTAAAAATTAATTGTAGGAATTTTTAGGTCTATTAGGACATTTTTAGGTTTAATAAGGGGGTCATTTTCAAAATGGTTACGTAATATTTAGGGAGGGATTTGGGCTGTTGGTTACATTTGGTTACAAGGGGGGAGGGCGATCGAAAATCGAAAAAAAGTGGTTACGTAATTTATGTACGCTCCCATACGTGTGGTGAGGATATCTATATCTGCACTGTTGTGTTTTGGTGTCGAATTAGTGAAATAAATGCCATTTGACATCTCTTTCTAAAATGTTTGAATTTGAATCATAATTAACACCTGGAGCAAGCCCTATACACCTGTAATTTTAAATTTCAAATCAAAATCAATTCTCTACATGTCTTTATTCTTATAAAAATAAATTAATGAAAAAAAGTGTCAATGTTCATCAGATCTTGGTACATCCAACCGATTCTTTAAAAATATATTTCTTCCAGTTATTTTGTCAATAAATGTTTATTGAAATTGGGATGACTTAAATTTGATGGGAAATAGTGGCCACCTTTGGCCTAGTGGCCAAGCGATGATACTACTTCCTCTCGAAAAACGTTTATTTAAAAAAATACCTTTATGTAATACATTTTTAAGAAATATCCAACTGGATGCACCAAATCGTGATGAATATTGAGTATTTTTTTTCATTAATTTATTTTTATAAGTTATGGGTCGAGAAAATGGCTTTTAAAAATTTAACATTACTGGTATAGCAGGTTAATGAGCCTTATAGCTATCATCTTTGTGGAATTTGGATTTAAATTAGTAAGTATCAGCTTTGCTTACTAATTTTGACAAATTTTATTGCTAAGCTACTAAATACAGTCTAATTCTTAAGTACAATGTATATATACTAGACGTGCGGCTGTAGAATCCGTGTTGTTTTCTATCCGTTTTTTATTATAGAAATTGAGTAATAAATTTAGGCATACCTGTCACCAATTAAGCGTTTATAAGATGCTGAATAACAAAATATGCTGGGGGTTAATAAAAAAACTACGTGATTGCAGATTATTAGGAAATGCATGCATGCATAATTAAAGTTACTTTGTTTACCTGTTTAATGGAGATAAACATCATTTATAAGCAGTATGCGTATACCGTATATTTAACGGCATGAATTTGGAAGTCTTACCGAGTATATGAGGATATTTTCCAATATGTATATATTACATGGAAATATTATCCAATATATACATGTATATTCCAATTTATTGGGATACAAGAGCATAGATGAAATATGAAATGCATTATTTTTGAAAGATAACAAAATATATAGGCCTATAACGAGTAGGTTTTCTCTTTGTTTTTATATTTTTAATGAGCGAGGTTGATTCATAAATCAGATGCTATGACAATGAAAGAATAAAAGAAGGGGAAAAAAAACATGGTTTTGAATTCCAACATTTCGACTTCTCCATATTGCTATCTACCAATGAAATCTTCATTTTTTTCAGTTCTCGTGTATAATTTATGAATCGATATTTCTTTTGAACTTTTAAAGTCGCGGTAGAATTTTTTTACTCGTACTATTAAAAATAATGGCTTTATTCCAAGTTTTATGTTTTAGAGTACCAGTTTTTAATGGGTGAGCAACCATGCATTGCATTGCTGCAATAGGTGATTGCTCACCGTCAGGGGCAAATGCATTCCATTGTTTTTGGTTTATATGCAAAGGCAAGCATGTGTGGCTTATCTTATTTTGCACCACATATCGTATTAGCTGATCTTGTTTTCTATCGTTACACATGTTTCTAATCCTGATATATCCTGCTCGAGGACAGCTCGTCGTTTTAAATAAATCTACCCGAACGAATGTGCTGATTAATGGAAATTAATGATCCATCATACTTGGTGCCAAATTGAGATGCTTATCGTTATATCGTTACACTACATGTATATGCATTAAAGACATTTAAGGACATTCATGGGTTTAGGTCATTTTTGCAGTCTGTAACTAACCGAAACACGAGAGTACTTTATGTTAGTTCCAATATTTCACGAGGGAAAAAAAAATTAAGTGAAGAAACATCGAAGAGTTAAGTAATTTATATTTTTCAAGACAAAGCTAGAGATTTATAGAGTCGATTTAGTCTATGGGTTCACTCCATTACTGCAGTGCATAAAATGGGAATTTACCATTAATCCTCCTTTTCGCTCCTGCAATTAATTGATTGGCAAATTGCGAGCTTTTGATTTCTACTGCATGATGCTACGGCTTCTTTGACACGCTTTTTTATTTCCCAAAGCTCATTCAATGCGTCTCGTTGTTGGATTATATACTCTTTTCAGAATGGATTCTACTTAATTAGCTGGGTTAATGTTCATCCTTTGATATGTTTATTAGACGCTCAAATTCCATACTGCGCAGCATCTTGCTCAGCACGCTTGATATTGGGATTCTTTTAAGAAGCCATCTTAATGGGGTTTTTCAATCTTTTCATCGAAATTTCATTCATTTTCATTACGTTAACCTTTTGTCCTGTTTTCTATGGAATCTAATTTTGAACTCCAGTTTATCCCAGCTATAATCCCGCTCTTAAAGCGAATTTTGTCTCTTATCGAAGAACCTCGAGCGAGTCGGGCTTTTTTTAATCGAACTTTAGGATGTGGCTATGTTCAGGGTGTGCTAATTGTATTGTTTATCTCATAACGGATTCCATGATAAATGAATTTCCGTTAGCCATTTGGGTTTGCGGTTTGATCACTGCAGCCAATAGCGATGGATTTATCGCTGTCTGGAGTCTCCTTCTGTTATAGCCCGAGAAGACTGCAACAGCAGCCCAGGCTTAACTAAGGTCTAAATGCCGTGCAGATAACAATAAATGTCACATCAACTTGATGCCTAATGCTATACGGCACATTTATTCTCGACGAACTGTTACTTTGATATTTTAACGGACATCTTCGACAGTAAAGAGCCTCGCGGTTTACGTTTCCTATTTACGTCATGTGTATTCTTACTACATTTTTTTCAATCTGCTTTGTGTGCATGCAGCACGGTAATGGATGTCTGTGTTTTTGGTAATGGTAACCCTTTGTTGTTGATATATCCTAAGAATACAAGAAGGAAATACAGCTTTTACCAATGCAGGGAAGCTAGATCTTGTTGTAAATTTTTTTGAAATAAATAATGAAAGCATTTACACATCAACAATGAAATCGAAGACTCCATTATAAAGCGTTTTTTTAGAAAAGCACTCAAAATAAGTAATTCATAATGCATTTAGCAGATTATATGAAGGTATTTCATATGCAGTTCATAATACATTCAGCAGATTATATACAATAATATACAATATATGAAGTTGTATCATATGCAGTTTATATCGTGCTGTGCAGAATGGGTGATTTAAACAAAAAAATCTGCAATGGTTATATGTAATCCATTTTCATAGTTCATCGAACTGGGGTGAACTTCTCGCACAACCAAATCTCCTTGATGGGAAGATGTGGAGAATTATCATTAAAGATTGAGATTGTTAAGAAGATTAATTTTTATTGATATGTTCAGGAAATAACTGATTTAGCGTTTCTATCCGGTATAGGTATTGAAACAAACAATTATGTTTCTTTGTGTAATTATCCATCTTTGCTGAATTTCTGTTTCATTGAACTGTGTTAATTTGGATTATTGGTTACACGCTATGACATAAACTAACATTCTAAAAATTTTAAGATTGTCATTATAGATTTAGACTGCATAGAGAATCGTCTATAGATGTGGGGTAATAAATGCATTGACGTAAATTGGAAGGCCTTAAGGGAATGTCATTGCGTGTTTATTGAAGGAAAGTTTGGAAAGTGTACGAGGCCTGGTAGATCTACTTGCGGTTTGGACTGATGGTGTAGTAAAATCATGACGTGTTCAAACATTTATATAATTGATTTATACAACGCATTTGAAATGGTCTTATTTACATTGATAGACATTCCTTAAAAGCTCGTCTTTATAGCGTCGTAAGTGGCTGAGGTTTTTGTGGGCACATAATGGCAAGCTTCCCTCGAATTGGCATTATATAAGCATTACAATGAATGCTGACGATATATTTCTGGCACATGTAACATTTGCACTGCTCGTGTTTGAATACCATTTGTCAGAAATACGTTGTAAAAGGAGCTAGCCCCAACCGAACAAACAGCTTTTATCCACGTGATCATTCACGCACGACCTATACTTGTTCTCCAGGGCTATAATATATGTGGAAAAGGTCGAGGATCGGTTTTTCTGTTTTCCAAATCATCCTTGGCGGGATTGGAAACAAATTCATCAGAACTATATGGCGCGTTGAAAGGAGAGCCCTTGATTGATTTACTATAATTGTGTTAGATTTTTCTTTTGGCTTCCGTTGTGTAAACATGCAAACCGATGACAAACATATGTCACACACAACAACAAAAATGTCTGCAAAAGAACATCCAGGGATTTGCAAGTGCCCGATATATCAAATGCATGTACTGTATGTGGAAGTTTTGCAGCATTACAGGAGGCCGTTTCCGTTGCCTGCCATAGCCGCAGTGGTTGATGGGGCTCTCACTGCTTGCTTTGTCTAGATTTTGACAAGACTGACATCCGTGGCGTAAGTAAGCTTAGTGCGTCTCATTTCGCAGGAGCGGGTGTGCGGAGCGAGTAAGTGGGAAATGCGGGAGCTTGAAGCCATCAATTGATTGGAATATGTGCCTGCGGCATGTATACGCTGCCTTTCGGAAGTATGACATTCTAAGGCGCCGCTTGCAGATTGCAGAACAAAAGAGTTGGGAAGATCCAACTATAGACGGCTAGCTCTATATGCACTTCGGACAATATAGCTTTTCTGTGCTCTGGTGGAAGTGTCTTCCATCCCGTGCTGGATAATATAAAAAAAAGTTTGCGGTGATATCGGTGGTTTATCTAGGAGTTTGCAGCTAGGTTGGTGAATCTCTTTGGATCGACTGTTTCCAGAAGTTAGCAGGCAGAATGATTGCCGCCAACCGAGGATTTCTTCCCATTCTAGCGCCATGGCCAAGGAGCTGACTGCCAGTCAGCTCTGTCAACTCTATTTGTGCAGTTTATTGCTCGGAGGAAAAAGGTACTGCATATATATGGTTGGCATGATGCTAATGTTTGTGGTTGTAGTAGCCCTTGGGCTAATTCAGGCGGGCAGTTTTAAAAGCGTCCCCAACCAAACTGCCGATGGAATTTACATGAATTCATGCACGTTATTTGAAAGATCTTGCGACTATTCATATTCAGGATGGCCATAGGGAAATACGGGAAAAAAAGTGGTCAAGGAAGCCAGGGAAGTTTGTGAGTCGTCAGGATATTTTTTTCCCAAATAAAAGCAAAATGCTATCCCTGCACTCATTCTGCTAGCAGCTCCATCGCCAATTTTTTTGCATTTGAACCTATCTTGTTTCGTATGTTTTGTCATCGGTCAGGGGGGAAAAAGTGGTCATAAAATATCAGGGAAATTTGTGAGTGGTCAGGGAAATTTTCCCAAATAAAAGCACCCTATACACTCAAATTGCTAGCAACTCCATCCCCAATTTTTTTGCATTTGAACCAGTCTTGTTTCGTATGTTTTGTTATGAAATCAGTTGTTCGTTTTTTGTTCTTTTATGTATTCTTCTCAAAATAAGATTTGTTAAATTGTTTTCCTCTATAACTGAGTATATGCTGTTATTGGACATGTGTTCAACAGAGAGCTAAGTAGCATGTGTAACGAGCAGGAGTTATGCTGAAGTTGATAATAATACTTTTTTATTCTTTAAAAGAAGTTTTTTTGAAGAAGAAACCAGGATTTGAATGAAATTTAACCGATATTATACCAAGAGGTCTGGTTTTACACATTTTTTTCTCTCTTAGGCGGCTTTCTTGGCTTAATTTTTATGACAATTAAACGTTAGAATATATATACTTTTAGATATATGAACATTTAAAACCTTTCTATAAAATCAATAAAAATAGGAATCTTAATATGATGCAACAGGATGTTCTTTCTCTGGCCTATGACCTCGAATTGCTTTTCGTTATAAACAGTCATTTAGTATTGTGGGTGTAGTGAGGAACCACTGAAGCCGAACCCTTCGTTATATCGAGCGGTTCATTATACATGTAGCCTACAGAGCGTTCGTTACATTGAGAGGCTAATTACATGAGGAGTATGCATTTTGGTCAGGCCATCCACTCTGTTCGTAAGCTTCAGAATATGGTGAAAAATATTAAGGAATTTTAAGAGATTTTTTAAGGAATGTATGGAATTTTTAAAGTTTTTTTTTTAAAAGATGCTTGCAGTTCAGTTAAAAAAAATTGTTCAGCTAGTAACGTGCATCATCCCTTAATGTTAGGATTATTTGCCTAAACGCAGTTGACGTATTCTCTTGTGCCTATAGGTCAAACGTGTCACTAAAACGGATTAACGTATCGTGGCCTACATAGGGGAAACTGTTTGTAATTAATTCGGGGAAATTATGATGCGATTGTTCCAATGGATTTGCAGAATTAGGTTCATTGTGCATTATTTTGTCATTCTCTTGTTCGCCAGGGCGACTCCAAAATAGGATTCAACAACGATCTTTAAAATTAGTTTTGTCATGCATATATACATCAGCTGCTGACAGTTTTACTAATCTATGGTTTTACCTTCCAGTGTTAACATTTCGAATCAATCTACGCTCGTATAATTGTGTACTACAGTACATGTAGTTGGGTTTATGCCATGTGTTTAGGAAACAAGTACATTATAAAGCTGCGTTCACACTGAACGAAAATGGGAAACAAGTTGTACGAAAACCAGACGACTGTGGCAAACGAGAAAAACGATGCTAAAAAACGATGCTAGAAAACGAACTTTGGACGCTCGTCCAAGGTCAGTTTTCTAGCATCGTTTTTCTCGTTTGCCACAGCCGTCTGGTTTTCGTTCAACATGTTTTCCATTTTCGCGCAGTGTGAACGCAGCTTTAGGAACATCAGATGGCATGATTAGTGGCGCATGCATGGACTCGAGATTGAAAAAAATCGTTGCCATTACATTTCCTATGAATATGTCGAAAGCTGCTTATCATCACTATCATATTTTCAGATTACACAAGTTTTGTTAATTATTATAGAGTTAACTAAAAATATCGGTAGAAGTCAACTTTAGCCGGCTATATGCTATTTTATGACCGCAAATGCATGCAGGCCTCGATATAAGCAATTATAGCTCGTGGTATTAGCGTTTCGCTTTCTAGGTTATGGATTCTGACCTAACCTCCGGTTCCTAGGGGAGGGACTCTAACCTACATTATAACCTCCCGTTCCTAGGTTAGGGATTCTGACCTTTTAACCTAGCCTAACTATGCCTAGACGAACCTTATCTATAGTAGCCTTTGGTTTATACAGGGATTTCATTTTTCTTCAATTCCATTTTTTTTTTCATTTTCATTGCTCATATGTTGAGTGCTGCATTTGAGGCTAGAAAACTTCTAGCTAAAGTTAAAAATTCTGGCTAAAGTTAATTAACTTCTACCAAATATCAATCGTCGGAAATTTAACAAGTTATATTAATTTCATCTTCATTTTAATGTACTAATGTACATTTTAATGTACTAATGTACATTTTAATGTACTAATGTACCTTTAGATGTACTATATTCAGATTACACTGTATATAGGCTACCACGTTTCTTCTGTCCTTGGCATGTCTACGATAAAAATTCTAGTCGGCTGAATACACAGAGAAAAAGCAATTTTATGGTTTTATGGGTGTTGTTTCATATAGGCCATACGTTTCTTTATAACGGTCCATTGGTTATAAAAGTCCGTCGACAATTACTTAAACTGTTATGTTCACCTTTAATACATTATAGAAATCATTGATTTTTTACCCCCAAAAATTGGCTTTCATTTTGTGGTGAATGCAGGATGGCGCCTAGATCGCTGTAAAGTTTGTTTGCTGGGATGATATAGTTTGGCCCAAAGACAATCAAGAGGTCTAAACCTAAACAGATCCGAATAACGGAATGCAGACCTTTAGTATAGTGTAATTCTTGTTATTTTGTCTAGAATGTGTCAGATTCTGTCTGTAGTTTTACCCTTTAGTTGTTCCAAATGGCACATATATGGATTCGCATTTATTGTACTTCTACATCAATGACTGCAATGTACAGCATTGTGTATGACCTGTTATTACTTTTTATAACCCATTTTTCGTCGTACATTTCTTTGTGGAAACGTGTTTTGATAGCTAAGCTTTGGCAATATATTTACATGCATGTGCACACATCCATATTCCATTTGCCCCCCCTTCCGTTTTTACTTTTCCCTCCGTTTCTTGCGGCAGTTACTATGGTTACTTATCCTATGTCAAGTTTTACCAAAGGTACTTGAAAATATTGACTCGATCACTTTCCTTTATTTTCCTTTGGCGCATTTTTACAAAATTTTCATTTCCATGTCCTCAGAGAGATTTCGATGGCAACTTATACGTATAGAAGCACTATATATAGGGCCTAAACGAGGTCTTATTTATCTCTCAACTATGTCGACTTAGTATATTATCAGGCATGCTCCAATAAGAAGCCATATATATCGCGTATAATTCTCTCGCCCATATGCAAGCCATTAAATTCAGCCAGCCAAGCCTTGCGAGAACTCATCATTTGTTTTATAGTCAAGTTTCTGATACAAAGTTAACAATATATTTTTGATCGTTAGCCAAGTGCCACAGCTTTGCTGTGCTATGCATTTTCTCTCATGAGATCGGAATTGAGGAAGCTTTAAAAAAAACTCAATGCAATTACTTGAGCTTAAGTGTTATTGTACTTCGGCCTAGCAAATTATATTGGATTTTTCATTTGTAACGTTATCGTGTGTGCTTAAACCCTCGCACTGCGAGTTTCCTAAGTGTTCTGCATTGGTCAGCTTTAAAAGTGTCTAAATCCTCGATATAATTGAAAGGTGGTGATTAGATTTCTTTTCTTCTTCTCAGAGATAATCTAGAACTTATGACTGGAAATTACATGGAAGAATGAGAAAGTGCATATTGTACGTTTTTTACTAACGTTTTTTGTGTTATCCAACTACATTTCAAATCTGTATACCCTATGCAGTCAGCATACAAATGGCATAGGCCTACTTTGAAGGGTTTCCCTAGATCTGGGAAACCTGGAGATGGTTTTGGAAAAGCAAGAGAAATTCAAGATAAATATTGTAATGTATTTGATTTCACACGTACAGCCTTCTGTTATCACAAAAGTCAAGAGATGGCACATTCAGCCAGTCCTGCATTCCCTGGGGAATTGACACTGCTTTTTTAACCAAAAGTTAATTTTTGTCTACTTTTGCAATTATTTAAGACCGCTTGCACCAACTAAGGTGAAAATTATGGTTCACTAACCTCGGGTTAAAACATAACTCTAGGTTAATCTCTAGGTTAGCTTTTTATGTTGCGCAAAATAACACAAAAATTGCACAAAAGTACCCATGGGTTATGGAACCATCAGAACCATCTGTGTTATACCTATAGTGTTATTCAACAGGTTAAGGGGGAACTGAACTGACTCTGAACTGCATGTTTTGCTATGAGGGAAATTTTGAAACATACTTTTAAAAAAAC
>JAQGCC010004802.1:0-12530 GCA_034698905.1 Xestoiulus laeticollis | reverse complement strand
GTTTTTCTCGTTTGCCGCAGTCGTCTGGTTTTCGTACAACTTGTTTTCCATTTTCGCGCGGTGTAAACGCACCTTTATGTTTGTGGAACCAAAAACGTTTGAAGAAGCAATCGAATATCCTCAATGCGACGAGTGGAATAAAGCGATGTCCGAAGAATTTAACAGAAAAGTCTTTGTGGAGATTCCTATTCCAACCTACCAGCAAGTTCTAAAGAGCAAGTGGGTATACAAAACTAAAATTAATAACAATGGAACTATTAAACGGTTCCGAGCTAGATGTATTATGAGACGTATGAAAAGTATGATGAGGTTTTCTCCCCAGTTATTAATTTCTCACTAATCAAATTGTTTGTTTGCATTTTTGTAGTCACATTCGGATGGCAAAATTGTCACCTAGACGAAAAATGCACCTATTTGTATAGTGAATTAGAAGAATGCATTTATATGCAAATCCCAAAAGGATTTCGAACAGAAAATTTTGAAATGGTCTGGAAATTAGAAAAGGCTATTTACGGTCTGCATCAGAGCGGTAGGATGTGGTATGAAAAACTAAACCTAATATTGAGAAACATAGGGTTTATGCCCATATCAGGTATGAATTGTGCATATGCTTATGAAAATGACGCCATATTGCTTGTCTATGTAGATGATATTATTTTGTTATTAAGGGACAAGTTCGTGGAACAGATACTTGTCTAAGATTAAAGTTCTTGCTTTGACATTGTCAACTTAGGGTCAATAGCGGAAGTGTTAGTAATCTCGTGGGAACTGATGAATGGGTCATGGCTGTCATGGCAGAAAAATTACATATTGAACCTGTGTAAGCAGTACGGTATTCCCGAAGGAGTTTAATGTAATTTTCCAGGCAATGTTGGGGTAATTATAGAAAAGCCTGGAGTCAGGGAGAGGTTAAATGAGGACTTTGCTTATCAAGCTCTGGTGGGTTCTTTGTTATTCCTAGCCTCTCACACGTGACCTGACATATTGTTCTCAGTTATCTTGTTATCTCAATATTACAAAGTGCACACGGATCACCATGTGAATTGTTTATTGCAAGTGTTAAAATATGTTTGGACCACAGCTGACTATAAAATAAATTTGTCTTGATGCAAAAGCCTAAGTATTCATGGTTATAGCGATGCTAGTTATGCTACCGACCGAGATTCCAAAAGAAGTTTTACTGGAAACATTATATTTTTGGATAACGTGTTAATTTGTTAATTGTGTCGGAAACAAAAAGCGGATGCCCTTTCGGCTATGAAAGCCAAATTTGTAGCTTTAACTGATTGCGTTAAAGAGTCAGTGTGGTTATCGTATCGTATTGGTTTCGTGATTCTAAATTTAAAATAAAACACATTTCAGGCAAAGCTAACCCTGCGGATATGCTTACGAAATTTTTAAATGGCAATGTGCTAAGATATTACTGTGTAGAGGTATTTGCCGATTGACTACTTTATTTGAGAAAGGGGGAGAGTGTTGGAATTTGGTTTAATATTTGTTCTCAAATATGTGAAGCATTTTAGGATTGTGCATATTTGCATATTCTTCATCCATTTATTATCATTTGCAATTGCCTTGTGTGATTATGATCTTTTCATGCCTGGTGTTGTACAGGGGATTATGGGAAATAAACAGGTGACAGGTCACTCTACCCTGTGCACTCATACTGGAAACATGTGTTGGTGAATTGAATCTAGCATTTGGACAAGAAGATTTAAGACAAAGGAAACAATTCAAGCTCTAGCATTAACGTTATCAGACAGTGTTTTATATATGCAACTGCCTGGAAATGCTCCTATCAGAGTATACGCGCACATTCAAGCTGGTAATGAATTTTACATACAAAAAACTGTATTGGGATTATGTTGAGAGGCGCACCTAACAATGGGCGTGGCTTCAGCACACGTCTCTGGCCACCAGGTGGCACCAGTGAACAGCTGGTTTTTCACCCATGAACTTCACTTCACTGCCGGTCAGTGTTAGAGACGTCAGGCACGTGCTGCTGCTCGCCGTGCATGAGATTAAAAGTGTAATTTATGATCTAGTTTACATCATTAAACCTTTTTCAATTTAACAATTGAGTAGAATGTAATTCATCATGTTATGGGCCCAGGACATTATAAATTGTGAGTTTAAAGTTTATGATGTCACCAACTTCAAACAAAGAAAAGCCGGCCACGCCCTTTTGCAGAGCAACAAAGGCTAAAGTACAAGCTCAGCAAGAAGTGACAATTCTTCAATCTTGTGAACTGAAGGTTGTTGTCAACATTCATTTAAAGACTGCCAGAACAATTTTTGTTTTTCAAAATAGAAGATATTACAAAAATTAAATCTGGAATCACACAACTAAACGGGAAGAACTATGGAACATAATCTGTAAAAATAAAGGCCTATTTGAAGGGCGAGAAACTATGGTCGACCATATCAGAGGTCAAGAAGCCCGACGACGTCAGTGCATCGGAGTGGGCAACCAAAAACGATAAGGCTATTTCAAAGATTTTGCTAAGTGTGGACGACCGAGTGATAAAATTAGTAAAACGTCTCCAGACAGCCAAAGAAGTATGGATGAAACTGATGACCACGTATGGTATGTCAACCACAACGGAGGTGATCATGCTAAATGCTCGACTCTACAATATTAAGTACAAGTCGGGCCCGATGGACAAGCATATCAACAATATTCTAGAAATCATCGACCGGTTGCCTGATGCAGGAGACAAGTTAGATGATTGACACATAATTGCAGCGTTCGTGGCAAGCCTACCCAGTGAGTATCAATCATGGGTAGGGGGCATGGTGACGCATGACCCGAAGACGCTTACAGTTCACATGTTTGTACACAAACTCCGGGAGAAGTCAGAAGGGCTGAGAGGACTCGATGCAGCAGACAACTCTTGCAGTGACGAGGAAGCAAGTGCGAAGCAGAGCCGACAGAAGTAACCAGCAAAGATAAGTGAACGTCGAAGACGCCACAATTCGCGACGACTCAATGAAAGCAGTGACAGCGAGAGTGGCGACATAAGCGATGATGACGACAAAAGAATGGCCAAGCAATCCAGACATCGAAAGCAGAGTGGAAGACGACCCGAAGAGCGACGTCGCCTAGAAGCATCCAACAGTGACAACGAAGGCCGCTCGAGAAACGCTCGCAAAGAGACACGCACATGCTACAACTGCAACCGCAGGGGACACCTGGCGTTCGACTGTAGAAGACCAAATAAGGGCAAGGACAGGGCTGCGCATATGACTGAGCGACATTATACTCTCCAGGTAGTAAACACTGATGAAAGGTTCAGTGACAAGACATGGTGCGTTGATTCAGGGGCGACCACCCACATGGTGAACAACAGGAGTTTCTTCACCAAGATGCAGAAGTATAGTGGCACTATCGGGCAGGCCGGGAAGGGCAGCAGCATGAAGGCTAGAGGCATAGGCACTGGAGATGTATTAATTCGACTTTATATCCGGAGTGGTGAGCCGTATCACCTTGACTAATGTGCTTTATGTTCCGGAATTAGGGGAAAATCTTTTCTCGGTGAAGAGGGCCGACAAATCTGGACTTACCACTCATGCAGAAGACGGACAACTGACTATTAGCAAAAAGAAGTGCGATGGGGGCGAGGTCTTGGTTGAGGCAGACCTCACCGGTGGCTTGTATCGATTTAGACCATACCAACCACCTCAATGCGCAAAGTCCACAACCAGAGGAGAAACCATGAAGAAATGGCACAGGTGATAAGGCCACTGTGACCCAGAGGCGATCAGGCGACTTCTCCGGGAAAAACTGGCGACCGGCAGCAACTTAAACGATGGTGATGCATCTGACGAGTCGTGTGAGTGTTGCATCTGAGGAAAACTCACACGAAAGTCATTTATTTCCAAGCAGTGCAAGCCGAGCGGCAGCAGTGAACGACCTCGTCCATTCAGACCTGTGTGGTCCCATCTGAACGCCGTCGTTTGGGGGCAACGTTTACGCACTAACTTTTATTGATGATTTTTCCCGTTTCGTACATGTCGTCTTTCTTAGATCTTGAAGGCATGCACCAGCGGTCGTTAGGGAGCACTTGGCGTCCATGGCGACAAAATTTGGCAGACCAGTAAAGACACTTCAAACAGACAATGGAAAGGAGTATGTCACAGAGAACTTGCAGGGTTACCTACGGCGCAGAGGGATTGAGCACCAGAAGACTGTCACCTACACCCCAGAGCAAAATGGGGTCGCCGAGAGAAAGAACTGGTCCCTGGTGGAGATTGCCAAATGTCTACTGTTGGATGCCGGTCTCGACAAGCGATACTGGGCAGAGGCCACTCTTTGGGTGGCATATTTGCAGAACAGGCTACCAAGCCGTAGCGTGAGTAAGACGCCGATGGAGCTCTTCCGTGGCAAGAAGCCGGACAAAAGCCACATCAAGCTGTTTGGGTCAAGGGTGTTCACACACATACCAAAGCAGAAGCGCCAAGGTAAATTCGGAGACCATGCTGACGAAGGAATCCTCATAGGCTACAGTGAAACGACTAAAGGGTACCGCGTGCTGAACCCAAGTACTGGCAAAGGTGCGACTAAGCTGTAGTGTCAGAGTCATTGAAGCTAGCCCAGCTGAGGCAGACCATCGACCAAAACAGAGCCCTGGACAAGAAAGTGGAACATGCTGGGATCCATATGCTGATGATGATATCGACAACAAGGAACATGTGGAGACGACGGAAGTTACCACAGCAACAACTCATGACGGAACAACAGCTCAGGTCGAGAAAGGGGAAGTAGGCGTCGACGACACCGATGCACTGCCAGTACAGGACGACGACATAGAAATCGCAGAGCTAAAGCAAACTACGGAAGCGACAAAACCTCGAAACAGACCTCCAAAGGAAACAAATACTGTGGCGACGAACTCACACAGAAAAGTGGCTGCCGATAGAGGATCACAGAGAAGAAATAAAGGCATACCCCCGTTAAAATACACCTACAAGGTGGAAGTCATAGCGCCAAAAAATCCAGAGAGTTGGAAAGAAACCAAGAGATGCCCTAATGTCAACAGCGGCCATAGATAAAGGCTGCTGGGGAGGAGATAAACTTCCTGTACAAACATCGAGTTTGGGACCTCGTCAAACTGCCAAAAGGGAAGCGAATCACCTCATGTAAGTATGTGTTCAAAGCAAAGTTGGACAGCGAAGGGAAAGTAAGCACCCACAAGGCCAGACTGGTGGCCAGAGGATTCTCCCAGAAGTATGGCAGTGATTTTGATGAGACATTTGCACCAGTCATGAGACACGACACCATACGAGTTCTTGACAACTTACGAGTTCCATAAGACAACTTGACGTCAAGAGCGCATATTTGAATGGGGACATCAAGGAGGAATTATATATGGAGCAACCTCCAGGGTTCGAAAAGCCAGGTAACGAAGATAAAGTATGCAGGATCCTGAAGAGCTTGTACGGCTTGAAGCAGTCAGGGAGAGCCTGGAACAAGAAGGCCACCGAGGTGTTCATGGGCCTTGGATTCCAGCAAAGCCAAGCCGATCAGTGTCTCTTCACTAGAAAGGAGAAGGACAATAAGACGACATATGCCCTGCTATACGTGGACGATCTCCTGGTGGTAGGAAGTTCCCCGGAAGTGACAATAAAGGTGAGCAGCGTGAAAGCGACGGTTCGTTGTTGCTCAGCCAGAAAGCCAAGATTGCGCAGATGTTGACAGATCACGGGCTCTGAGAGCCCAAGCTGAAGGCGACACCCATGGAGACTGGTTTCTTGGCGACCAGCACCAACGATAGTCCAAGATTGCCGAACAACAACAAGTACAGACAAGCAGTCGGCTCGATGCTGTAGTTGGCGACGGTGTCCAGACCAGACATATCAGCCGCAGTCAGTTTCCTGACTCGACATACGGAGGAACCTACTAAGGCTGACTGGAAGGCCGTGAAGCGGTTTATGCGCTTTCTTGCGGCCACTATCAACAAAAAGCTGCAGCTGTCAGCCGAGAGTGACACAACGCTGCAGTGCTATGTTGACGCCGACTGGGCCGGCGACATTAGGGATCGAAAGTCAACAAGTGGATATGTGTTCCAGTTGGGAAATAGCACGTTCAGCTGGTGCAGCCAAAAACAGACGACGGTAGCTGCATCTTCTACCGAAGCTGAATATGTATCTGCAGCGCATGCGGCAAAGAAACTAATATGCCTGCGTCAGCTGCTACAGGATATGAACTTGGGGACGAGCAGAGCAACCCGGATGTTCGAGGAGAATCAGGGTTGTATAACGATCATTGAATCAGACCGACTTGGTGCCAGGTCAAAACACATAGACGTCTGTCACCACCTTATTAAAGATCTTTACGAGAAGGGGACCATAGACGTGCAGTACTGTCCGAGCGACCAAATGATGGCGGACGTACTCACAAAACCGTTGCCTCGAGAAGCCTTTCAGAGATGCTCGGATGGTATTGGTTTGACGGACTAAAGACTCTGGGTCCAGAAGGGGTAACAAACAACAAGCGTCATCATGAATTGTTATTTTAAAAATTTTTTTTTGTCGTTCAGTGTTTTTATTTCTCATGTATGTTCTTTTCTTGTTTCACCCCAGTGTATGTGTTGCGAGAAGGGGTGTTGAGGGGCGCACCCAACACTGGGCGTGGCTTCAGCACACGTCTCTGGCCACCAGGTGGCACCAGTGAACAGCTGGTTTTTCACCCCTGAACTTAACTTCACTGCCGGTCAGTGTTAGAGACGTCAGGCACGTGCTGCTGCTCGCCGTGCATGAGATTTAAAGTGTAATTTATGATCTAGTTTACATCATTAAACCTTTTTCAATTTAACAATTAAGTAGAGTGTAATTCATCAGATTACACTTTAATTCATGTGATCTTCTAGATTATTTATTATAAAACTTCAAATTAACTTGTTCACCCCAAGTATAAGAGTTATAACTAATAAAACATTCTGTAAGAATAACAAAAATATCTCATTATTTAACATATTCATTTCTCTTCTTGTGTGCAAAAAATCAAGTTAAATACTTTCTCCTAATCAAAGGACGCACCAAGCTGTGTGGACGCAACTTGCAAAAGTAAAAATATAATGCTAAACTGTGTTCCTCGGCATCTAGCTGTGCTTGCAAATCTATTCAGGAGGCTATGCTTGCATCATGTATAAAACTAGCCAATTATGATTTGCTCAAAATTGCAGGTTGAGAAACAAATTAACGATATAGTCACCACCACCATTCCTGCAGTCAGCGTATGATCCTTGTTTGAGGTAAATAGCTTCGTTGATAATTGGGCACTAAGAGTATGCTGGGTGATAGTTCCTCCCAACTCAATGCTTCACACAATAGGCACCATTAATTACAATGTACATTACAAATTACATTACAATGTACATACACAAGATACAATAAAACATGACCTTACAGCCCACATCATAAAACACCTGACCAGGCAGTGTCAGAATCTGGAGAGAACCCTCCCTCCTCATTGGTCGGAGGATGGGCACTCTCTGTATATAAGAGGCTCTTCCAGACTGGAAACCTCAGATGAGAGACTTAGAAAGCAGGATATTCTTCTCCAAACCTAAACCTTCCAACTGTATATATGAATAAAGGTTTCAACTGTTTTCAACTGCAAAACCAATGTCTGGTCTTCATCTCCTTTTTACAGCAAAGGCAACAGGTTGCAACTGAACCCAGCAGCTCCCTTAAGCATTGGACTGGTCAACCGGAATTAACTTGCACCCATCTAGTTACCCTTGCACAACTTTGCGTGTCAAGGGCCAAACATCGTGGTACCTCCATTTGGAAAGTACATGACCCGTACCTAGTTCCAATGGATAGGTCGGAACAGCACTTCACCGCCTCTGAAGACCCTAAGCTTTGCCGTTCTGAACGGCTACAAGCTTAGCAAGTAACAGCTTCTGAACCGGGACTGGGTTTTGACCCTACCCCCTGACAGGAGGGATACACTCCACGGAGGTCACTTGAACATTCCTTGCTTGTTCGCAGTTGACCTACGACTCAAGGTTACGTATATTCGATAATTAACTTAGAACCTGATACACTACCAATGGACACAGCTTGCCGAGTCCATGCACCGAAGCTATAGGTGCTAGGTACCCCTTTCTTTTTTTAAATTTTCAGACTCAGAGCTGGTAATTCACATCCATATGTAACTAGACTTTTTATACAACAAATTTTAAGCAACTACCTTGCTACCTTCGATTAATTGTCAGTCGCCTGAGTTAAAAAAAAATGAAATTTACAATACCGAGCGCCTATGACTCTCAGTCCTGGATTTCCTTAGGCAGGGTGCCCATCAAGCTGGAAAGGGCCTGGCACGTTATTTAAGAAGCTATGCTGCAGTGTGCCACATCAGGCAAGCATATGCAAATCAATGGCATAACGCTTATTAAAGAAGTCTGGCAGTGGTATGGTGCTAAGTCTGTGGTGATCTGCTTATGCTTCATTATTTTATAAAAAAATTTAAGTATTACCACCCTTCCTCCCTCAAACAAATTAAATTTTATATATGGAGATTTCATAATATCACAAAACAATGTTCAGATAGGCATATTTACACATTTTTCCTTCTCTAAAGGGTTATCATTTGCAAGATAGGAGTTGTTCAACATGATGAGAAATGCACGAGGCACAGATCACAAGCATTACCTCGAAGAAAATTTGGTAGCAATAATTGATCCTGATGGATAAAACTTTGATATTTTAATTTGACCAGTCATTTAGACATTCATTCCAATCGAACAATCATTTAAAATAATTTGTGTCAAGTTTTGGGAATATTTTTAGTTTTGGCCAGATTTTTTGCAATCTGGCCCACTGTGCGTTGGTGTGACATGTGGCAATAGAACCACGAAAGAGATCGAGTCGAGGTGGTCCGCGCTGTAGGTCGAGTCAAGTGACAAAGGAGCAGACTCTCGGCCAGGTCGCGACCTTTATACTCCCACAAGAGCGCCACTGGAATTTACAGTGCGCCCTGTAGGTCAACAAGGAAAAATGTCGCAACCGCAAGAACGGTCGAAATGGGCGTTCAAGGCCGTCGCCACAAAATGGTTTGCAGCTTGTGCAACTTTGAACCATGTGGTACATTCATTGTAGTCATTGTTTGGAAATTTAAAGTTTAGGTCTTGTAGCTGTTTGTAGTGCTCAATGGTTGCATAATTGCAGATGTTTGTGAAGTCTTGTTGATCATTCATATGTTCTGTTGTCTAACATATTCGTTCATGTGTTTTCATGTGAGTCCTACTTGGACTGCTCCATGGTTTTGGATGCAAATTTTAAGCTGGTTTGTGAGATCTTGTAAAATTATGTTTTGGAATCTGTTTGGTGGTTGACTTGTTCGTCCTGAACGTGTTTTGGTGGTGGTTTGCAATATGGGTAATTGGTTTATGGTGGATTTATCTTGAAATTTCACTGTAGCTTTAGTGTCTTTAATGCTATTTTGTGTTTCGTGTTGCTGGCTGGATGTCAATTTGGATGGTCTCCCTGGAGGTCTGAGAATGGATTTTAAGACTGGTAAGTTGGATGTCAAATTTGTTTCGTTTTGTGTTTGTTTTAAAGGTCTGCCTCGTTTGTTTTGTCTTAGGATTGGTGAGATTTCTTCTTCATCTTTGGTTGTCAAAAGTGTGATGTCTCTGGTGCTGTAAATTCCCAGTGAAAGTTGTTGGCAAGATGATTTGATGAATTAAATACTGCCATCACGTCTTGGTGCAAGTATTGCTGAAAAGCCTTTTGTTGCACAATTATGTGCTCATGTTGTGAGAAAACTCTGTCTTCAATTTGGAATTTGGGTGTAATACAGTTGAGATTGTGTTTGATGCATTGGTTGTCTTGTGCTTTTTCAATTTTGTCCTTATTGCTGAGCAGATTTCCTGCGAGGTCATGTAGAAATTCAGAATATGTGTTGCGAAGGTATTTGTGATGGAAACATTCACTAAATGCTACTATGTTGTCATGGGGATTTCTTGGAAGTTTTCCGAATGTTTGTTGGAATGCGTTGACGTTTGTGACAGTGCTGATATTGGTATTTATGGCCCATCATAAGAATGCCATGTGTTCATCCCATTTTGTGTGAAAATGTTCAACTGCAATTGCAAGTTTGACTTTGACATCTCTTTGTCGTCATTATACAGGATTTACCTGTGGGTGATATTGTGCTATTCTTTGAATTGTGAATCCCATTGCTTTTGAGGTTTGTTTGAGAATTGCGGAAATGAATTGTGGTCCATTGTCGCATCTTATTGCATTTGGGGTGCCGAATCGTAGGCAAATTTCTTCAATTAATGTTCGTGATATGGTTTCTGCTTTGCATCACAGATGGAGAAAAGTTCGACCCATCCTGTTGCAATATGTCAGAAACGGAAAAAAATGTAAGTGCTTCCATTGTTTGTTGGAGGGAATGGTCCAACTAGATCAGTGGCTCAAATTTCGAAACGTTGTGGTATCGGTGGTGATGAAATAGGTGTTATGTTTGCTTGATTTGTCAGTTTATACTTTTGGCATTCGGTGCATTGTGAAATGTGGTATGTTACGTGTTGTCGCATACCGAGCCAGTAATATTGTTGTGTGATTCGATTGATGGTTCATTGGATACCTGGATGGCCTTCTTTGGCTGCATCTTGGTTCCATCTGATGACTCGTTGGTGTAAAGATGTAGAAACGACTAATCTCAGATCGTCTCCTTCGATGAGGTCAAGATGCCAGTACAGAACTCCAGTTGCAATTGTATAAACCTAGTTCGATTACCGTGCGAGCTTCTAGCTCGGAATGTTCTTCAGTGCCTTCGATGGCGTGTATGATGTGTGCACATTGCTGATCTTGAAGTTGTAATTCTCTGAAGTCTTGTGGTGAAATTAGTTGTTCGTTCTCGAGGAATTGATGGATTTCTGGATAAAATTCTGAATAAAAGATCTGCAAGATTGTTTGATTTGCCTGAGATGTATTCGACATCAAAAATATATGTTGTTGGATCTCTATAATCCAACGTGCTACTCGGCTTCTTGGTTCTTTGGCTTTGATAATTTGTCTAAGTGGAGAATGATATGTGTGGACAATGAATGTAAGACAGTCTATGTAGCCTCGAAATTTCTGTACAGCCCAAATGACTGCCAGTGCCGCCTTTTCAGTTGGAAATAATTTGTTTTTGCAGGATTGAAAGATTATGATGCATACTCGATGACACGAAAGTTGTCGTTGTTGCCTTGTCCGAGTACTGTGCCCAAGGCGTCATGGCTCGCATCAGTGTAAAGATGAAAATCTTGGTCGAAATTTGGTTGAATCAGAATTCACGTGGTGCATAAATGTTGTTTAAGTTGGTCAACTGCTATTGCATATTCTTTGTTGAGATTGTACGGGACGACTTTTCTGCAAAGTTTGTGTAGTGGTGAAGTGATGGTTGACAAGTTTGGTATAAATTTTCCAAACCATTTGCATGATGCAATAAAGGATTTAAGTTGCTTAATGTTTTTAGGGTAAGGTATTTTAGAGATTGCTGCGATCTTTTCTGGGTTTGGACTGATGCCATTAAGTGAGATGATGTTTTGTTCATGAAAAAACTGCAT
This sequence comes from Xestoiulus laeticollis, assembly GCA_034698905.1. Taxonomy (NCBI): domain Eukaryota; kingdom Metazoa; phylum Arthropoda; class Diplopoda; order Julida; family Julidae; genus Xestoiulus; species Xestoiulus laeticollis. Next base: position 963 of record JAQGCC010004802.1, on the reverse strand, counting down.
TTGGATCGTTGGAATCTAAAGAAAAGCATTAAAAAAGGCGTCGAAAATTCGTTCTAAATCATTCATGTGTTTTTAAAATGTGTCACTGCCGACGAATCAATCGTCTTGGTAGGCTGCTGATAGAATGTCAGGTAACGTTGCTAGAACTTTGTCTACAACACATTGACAATTAGCTGCAGAGTTGTGTGCACCCATTGCCATGCTTGTGTATTTGAACGTGCCAAATGGTGTATTTGACGAAAAATATTGTAAAAAATCTGGGTGTATTAGTACTTGCCAATAACAGTTTGTCAAGTCTAATGAAGAAATGAAAGGTTTGGCTTTAGTTTCTGCCATCAGTGTGTCATTTTTTGGTAGTGGATATCGATCTGGAATTGTTACTGGGTTAAGTGCTCGAAAGTCTGTGACCATTCTCAATTTCGTTGCCTTTCCCTGGTTTTGGAACCAGAATAGAAAATGCTGCCCATGGTGATGTGGAAGGTGTCATAAATCCTTCGTCTAGTAATATTTGTAATTGTTCGTGTAAAAGTTCTTTTTTTTGGGTGACATTGTGTAGGCTCGACACCATAACCACTGAGCTACGGAAGCGACCTCCATAGGTTCTGCTAAATGTTGTAGAGGAGGGGGATTTGGGCTTAATAACTTGAACTATTTAAGTGTTACTGATTTAAACATAGAATATCATTTGAAGCAAATATACATAAACCTGGTTATGTTAACACGAAGATTGCTAATTGGCAAGCTGCTTTTTATTATAAAAGTGTATGTCAAATTTTTCAGTAATTTTCTGAAGAAAAAAAAACGTCCATGTAACTACATGTATTAACATGTAGAAGTAAACGACCAATATAATTCGTTTCAAATAAACATATAGAAAACAAGACCTTATATACATGTAATTTGTTTTTACAAACATGTAAAAAACGTTCGTTTTACAAAAACATGTATGAATTTTTCAGTAAT
>JAQGCC010004801.1:0-12533 GCA_034698905.1 Xestoiulus laeticollis | reverse complement strand
GTTTTTAAAGAGCCACTTTTTGTATTATGGTGTATTATGGTATATACACAACTTGACATCGAAAGAGCCGCATGCGGCTCGCGAGCCGCAGGTTGCCGATACCTGCCCTATAAAGATTTGCAAATTACTACCACAAGGGGGCGCTGCACGTAACGCGGACCTTGTCTATTGAATTTACCGCAAATTGGGATTTTTTTAGGATATTTTGGATTTTAGCACATGGGCCTACATGTATATTATAAATAAAATTTCTAAAAATCATTTACATGTATTGACTATATACTAAATACTACATGTCCAAATAGGAAGACAAAACGCTCTACAAGTTATCCCAATTTTCGCACTTTACAGGTGCATTGCATTATCGTCAAACTATCGATCACATACAATTACATGTACGGTCTGGCAATGCATACATTCCCAAGCCGCACCTGACAACCAAAATAAGAACAGCTAGGCGATTAATCGCAACATTAGTAACAACTTACTCAAGAGATTAATAAATGAACGTTAGGAGGACGTTTATAGAAGCGGATCATTGACTGTCGGTAAAATTATGAACAGGCATCTTGTGTTTCCCTGAGGATTAGACGCAGTCTACATTGTAGAACCAAGAATAGATTATTAATCTAATAAAAGCAAAGAAGAATTATCAAGAGAGTAATATAGCCAAACCTTGACCACCTGTAGCCCATATTATTTCTTTATACATACTCAACTGGGAAATAATTAGACAAAATATGTCATCATTTATTATCCCACTTATAGCGATATTTACACTATTAAACCACTAATTTTTGAATAGCAAAGTTATTTCTGATAGGCCTTGCAATTTGTTTACATGTTTTATCCCCTTTATCGCTTCGGTGACATAAGACTACGACCTCCAACTACATACATCGCATGTTTCCGATTTCCTGCAATATCTTTATCTAAACGGATTTCTACCAGCGATCTATTTACTTGTAGTACATTACAAGTACATGGAATGACTTTAAAAACGACAATAGAAAAAAAAAATGTTTAAAAACAAAGCAAGGATCGATTTTTTTAAAAAATGAGATAAAAGCTGATATTCTTTTCGCCGATATGGCGCCATATACATGTAGAGATTAACCCAAAAAAGCATTCCCCCACAAATTCACTCGCAAATAAGTTTTATCAAGAATAACAAATCTCTTTTTGAAGACAACTACCGGTAGGCCTATATCATATTTTGACATCTAGATACCTACACGTACGAGCTCATTATTTTATAATTAGAGTAGTATTTTTTGTATTGAAAAATAGCTTCATTATCCAACATTAAAACTGAATTTTTTGCACAAATAAAAACGATTATTAAACGGTGGTGATTTTAGCTTTGTCTGGCCAATACGTCATTTGTAATGGCTTTCCGGATTCTTGGCAAGTTTATTTATTTAAAAAAAAACAAAAGGTGTTTTTTATAAAGATATAACTACCATTAAATTACTAAGTATTCGCTTCACATGTACATGTATATATCCAATTTTTCATAACTGCATCATTTTGAATTACCTGGCAATGTCTATCAATGTATTTCAATGTGGGGAAATAAGAATATTTTATTTCGAATTGTTTCTATAGTTTATTTTATTTCCAACCGAGTTTTTAAAAAGCTTCGTTCGTCACAATTAATAATGACCAAAATAAAAATGAAGTGAACATTTTTCCAACACGATCCGAATAGACAAATTGGTGCTACACGTTGACCGGAATATAAATTTAAGGAAAATCATTCATTTTCAAGTTTGTACAGGTGTTAGAGGCTACAACCTAAGTACCTAACATACCGGAATGACAAGTTAGAAAAACATGTTGCCTTGAATCGACAATTGGCACGATGGCTCTTTGCCAGAGGGGGCTCGGCATGTTTCCACAGGGCCGGATATGGGTACTAGCTTACCAAATTGATTTGCCTTCGTGCCATTAACATACAGCAGGCGCCCTTGCCGAAAGCAGAAACGGAATTCGCCTCTCTTCTTAACATCCTCGTCCTAATTAGATGGGCAAATATCAACTATACAACACGAGATATACAAGCAGCATTTTATTTAATGCTTCCTATTTTTCAAACAGGTATTTTTTATAAACAGCTGATGCTTATGTACAAATTTCAACGCGAACGAACAAACGTGCATGTTTTGGCAACACCTCTCATCACTGAAGTAGAGCCATTGAGAAATCCAGAGACAAGTGTCCAGAATTTTACTGTACTTACATGTATACAGCGGGAAGGAAACATTATTGTATGGTTTTACTGACCTGAACGATTTTTCCAGGCATTTTTATTGATGTCTTAAAAGCTTGAAATCAACCACATTGTGGGAATGCAGCATGAACATACACGACAATCATCTTCAACTCTGCCAGGTAACTTCCGGAAGTATCAATTGAGATGTAGTTAGTTTTATCATCAGTTATTGTTTTATTAAAAATGAGTGGTTATCACTTTGAATATGTTGAATATAATGGGAATGTTTCCAAAAGATGAACCTTAATACTATTAAAAAAAAATTTAAAAAAACGTTGCATGCATTTTTCCATTCTCACAATGTTCCAAAATATTTTTCATTTTTGTATCACTAGGTCTACATTGTTCCGAATAATTATCATGCGTTTGATGCGTTTGTAATTTGGAAATTTTATTTCAACACGTCATCAGTGCCATTAAATATAATTTGAAAGTTGTATGAGTAACCAATTATAAAACGTATCATTCAATATTTTTGAAAGCTGATAATGAGTTTTAATTAGGCCTAATGTAAATCTCGTTTCCCCACCCTTAAATTCAAGTGCATATAGTAACATGAAAGCCGTTCACCTTAAGTGTTCATTCAATCTTCCTGATAATTTGACCCTTCTCTTCATACATAACTCATTCCTTCTCATACATGTATCTAGCCTCAAATTCAATTTTTCATTCATGAAGAAGTGCTTCAGATCAATGTATTTGCCTACGTCGACAACATTGGTAGGCTAGCTACTATTAGCCTATAGTTTCCTACATGGAAGTCACTTTAAAAGTGATATCCTTAAAAGTAAGAAATATGCAAATTGGTCCACTTATTCAATTAGGAATAAAATTAAACCGCTTAGTTAATTATTCGACTAAATTAACTGATTTAAACTATTATTTTCGTAAACATCACGTACTGAAATCTGGGCTTCTTTCCAGCTAGTCAATCACATTTAATAATAGTTCCATCTGTCTGGAAGTTGAATTATTTTTCACTATCACATGCATCTCTGATGGTAGTCTGGAATTGTTCTATGCATATGACTGGTGATACGACTTTACTTTTGAGACCGACTGTATTAAACAAAAAATATGTATTTATTTACATTATATTTATGGGCACAAGCCATATTCAGCAAAGATAAAATTCGCACTTAACCACATTTGAATAAATGCACGGCAGGAATTTAACAACAAGCAACATACACGTATACACGTAACTGCATGCTTTGTCAACAAAATTTGACAATCTTCCGAGTATACAGGTAATTAGGTTCAGAGCCATTTACCCATGAATACGTTTGTTCATGTTTTTAATGTATACATTGTAGGTTATAATGATCAGATATTATAGTAGCCTATATCAGAAGCCCACTCGAGCAGAAAACGCATAGGCTTACAGGCTTAAACGAACAAATTCCTGCAATACTTGGGCCCATTTAAATTTAGTTTGCGAAGAATTAATCAAAATTAGTAAACTGATATCCCTATAATGTAATAATAACGATATCTTAGATACCATATAAGCTACTTCGTAACTACTTTTGCAATATTTACATTTGATTTTGAACAACATGTACAGTATATCTGATTCGAATATTCATTTAATACTCGATATGACTTTTATAAACTGTAAATGCGTTTATAGTTGCTAAAATAACAATGAAAATTGTGAAGGAAATAAATTTGCTATGTGTATAGAGAAAAATTGAAAAGTTAAGCAATTTTTCTTAATATTAAGTGGTTTTATGCAAGAAAAGCATTCGATATGAATGGACTGATATTTTTGTCATAATAAAGGATTCACATTCAGTGTTTCCATGACTTAAATGAAATTTGAGCTTGGAAATAGCAGGTTAGCCTTTTGAGTACGGTACATGTAATTAAAACAGATTTTCTTGGCATGAAGCCATATCACAACCGACATCCAGAAAACAATCGACGGTTTTTGTCTTAATCCGAATGAGAATCCATCTAACTGTCTGGCTTAAAGACCTCTAGGTTGCATAATATTCGATGCAGACTGACAATCGTACAAATAAAAAACCCATCGAGTTGAAAAGATTTAGTATAAACTTGTTTTAGTGCCAATTTCAGAACACTGCGACCTTTAGCCTGATCCAAAAAATGTCGGTGACAAATATTAAAACGAATTAAAAGTTGCATGATACTTTCCTACATATAACTCACGAGTAATACATTTAATTTTTCCGTTTTTCCCAAATTGTCACCAAATATTTTTTGGAATACATGTATATTTGCTTTAACACCAGAGAAAAACTAGTGAAGCCCAAGTCGTGGATATATAGAAGCACGTCCAAAGGCAAATAATCTGTAATTTACTGAAATTTCGCCACACTTTGGCTATGTAGAAGTTTCACCATATGGATATGCAACCTAGCTTAGAGGCAGAACAGTCAGAGGTGCGTGTGGACAAAAATCCCAATGACTAAGCCACCATCTATTTCCCATACGTGCGATTTTCGAACTTACAAAGACACCAAGTTGTGATACAATATTGAATAAAGTGGCAGATTTATTGCAACAAAAAAAAAACCAAGGCCAATATAACAAAATGCTTAACAAGTAGCTTAAACTTTTTCTTTATAATATTCGTGTCCTAACATTTTCAATCATAAAATTTTCTCCGCCCAAGTAACGTCTAGTCTACGTGGCTTCATATTCCACATATAAACCGCAATTTATTTACAAGTCAACAGGGTTATAACCTTGAGACGTAGCGTCGCCACACAAAGTCCTCGCTCCGAGCAACTCAGAATATAAAATAAGCATATCCAGACGCTATAGCGAAAGCCTCAAAATGAGCCATCTGGAGATATTTTGATTTTTCTTTAAAAGGACAAATTTTGGATGACCCGTCCACTCTTTCCACCTGCAGCATTAAAAGGCTACATAGTAGTCAACGTTATGTAAAAAGTACAAAGTATTCGAACTAAACTACCGCACGTGATGTACACTACAATTCGTGTAATATACATATACATTGCGCTACATAGATAGTTTGAGCACCCAGCAGAAAGTAGCCCGTACAAAATAATGGTGACAAGTTTATCACATGAACAACTGGCGGTGTGCAACGAAAATGAGCACGCTTATAAGGGGTGCATAAATTAGATGGACCCCGATTCCTCAGGAATTGTCATCGATGCACGATCTCAAATTCTCCACAAAAAAGCACACCCAACTGTCAAGTTTGGTCTGCTTTCCTGGCAAGATTTTAGATCACGCCTACAACAGGTAAGGGGTTAAATTTCAAAAAATAAATACAAGTGCAACAACGTCTTGGCGAGGAAGACATTTTCAAGAACAAACATTTCAACTGGCAAATGGCCCAATTCGTGCATGTCACTGGCAAGCTGGAGAGTAAATTACATCACCGGAAGCGTCGGTTACTAGTTTCATGGCAGCTCGCGCAGCTCTTTACCGAATGACTTCAATTAGAAAAATCACACCCCTTTGCCCACAAAAGGTCATCATTTGCAACTCGCGGTGAATGAAACCTCACAACGTTGCAGATGGCGATATCGACTGCAAAAGTAATCTCTGGGATAGATGCTCCAGCTTTGGCAAATTAATTAACACAAATTTTCAAAAGTTATTTTCTCCAAGGAATTAGGTTCGACTTGCAGCTCTTGTTTCGTTTTTTTTTTAAAGTTTTCATTTCGTTTTGTTGCAATTTTTTGGATAAGTAAATACGGAAATGAACGACGTTTCGTTTCACGTTCCATTATCGAATGTTTCTAGTTATTATAAATTTAAATTTTGATAAACTTCCATTCAATACGGGATACAATCATTCTACAAACGGTAATTCTAATGCAATCTAGTGTACCTAGAATTTTTTTTAGATCTAATTTGTGACCTTTTATACTGTACGTGATGACGGTATAGAGATCAAGAATTAACAAACCTAAAAATAAATTATTATCCTACACGTTTGCAGACTAATTTTATCCTGTAATGGCATATGATTTAGTACATGATTGAAAGAACAGCTGTCCCCGTGAGAAAAAATCCACCTGGGAAACAACCAGGTGTCAAAACTGGGGCATCTTTTTTAGCAATTACAGTCCAATATCTTTTCCCTGACTTTTCATGCCTAAACGCGCACACTGACCCATTGGCCTCTATTTCCCCCATGACACCACACCCCCATCCCCATCCCCTTGCCATTCTCGTTGCCACTGAACACAGTGTCATGTCTGACCTTTCCCTTCCCCCATTATTCAATATTCGCTTTTCATTTCTATACAACCCGAGCATGGCAATAATCGATACCAAAAACGCAATAAACATGTATTTATAGTTCTTCGTATCCCAGCATCACAGTCCGAACAAACGTTGGCTCATAAAAGTCCACAAAACAGGATTACTGCTACGGTGGTCGACAAGTCCCCCGCAAAGCAAACCGGCATCTGACTCCCCATCAAGTTCGGCGTAATTAGTCAGACCTCCCCGAACTTTTCGTCTTTCCCGCAGGTGAACCTTCACCCAAATGGCCACGGTGTCCATAATGAATCCCCGGCTATCCCACGAGGGGCATTCCAGAAGCGCCTGAACGTAACATGTCATGTCCACGCCGGTTCGTCGCCGTCGGCTACGTGGAGGCCCTGATGACGGCACCGTCTTCATCGGCCTCGTCCTTGATGCGCAGCTTGCGTTTCAGGCTGTCCACCAGCTTGCAATGAAACCGGGTGAAGCTTCCAAACTTCGGACTTGCAGGTTCCACGTTGGACGTGCTACCATTGCTGGCGACGTCGCTACAACTGGCGGTGCTGTCTGCCGAATGACTGCTGCTTGTCGACGCCCTGCTGATGTTGGAGCGGCGACGTGCGGCGGCCCTATCCTGCGACGCCGAGCGGCAAAAGTGTACCGTGCGTTGCGGTTTGGCAGCCGCCATGAGCATGCTGTTGGACGGCGCCGAACTGCTGTAGATGCGGCTGGGCGGCGACGGCGACAACAGGGCGTTCTCAGCGTTCGTCGCCTTTTCAGACTCGGAAACGTTTCGACTGTTTGGCCGACTCGTCCTGTTTGAGTTTCCGCCGCTGCTGTTGCTTCGCCTCGGTTTAGCAGGGTAGATCTCGTAGTTGTTCTTCATGACCGGCATCATGAACGCCATCTTGGATTCGGATCGTTGTTTTCCACCTCGACGAATACGACCTCCACAGCGACACAACACGTAAGCTGTGGCAAAACGGAAGGTGGCGACGATTCGAAAATCGGCGAACGTTTACGTTTTCGTCACAAACCGGGTCTCGTTTCGGATTTGTTTGAATTTGAATTGTCAACGGTGTTCCAAGTTTATATATCGCGAACACGACACACGGCTGCAAATATGGCAACAAAGACGTTTGCGGAATTCCCGCGTGTTAAAATCCAAAACTTGTCGATTTCCGCACTGACACCTCTTGAATAATGTTTCGAAGCACAAATGCTTCAAAAAATAAATGTTCTCCACAAAAAAAAATGTAAACACTGGCGCTAACGTAGTCTCTCGTTCGATAGTAAACTCGTAGTGAATAGAAAAGGGAAGCTCGTGCGACTATTTACGGGCGTAGGCTCGCCGGTCACGTGGTGGAATTTTCCTCTCCGTACCGGTTGCTGATTGGCCTACGTAGAGAGCGCCAAGCGAGGTCATTCAGCTTTCTCTCATTGGCTCTGGCGCGCTTATGGGGAACGGGGAAGCGAAAACGGGTTTACGCTTAAGAGCAGACGATTCTAGCTGCCAGGAATTTGGAGATTTGCGACCAATCCTTTTGTTTTTGTTTACCATCATTCGTTAAAGCTAATGGAAGACACGATCTTCCGTCTTTGAAATAAATTACTGGCACACTTTTATAGCGAAGTGCAACACCATACACCCACAGTGCTAAAACGTTGACCAATTTAAATTACAGCTAATCAAAAATTCTAAGTATTGGCAATAGCACTTTAATATGCTGAACATAATTGCATTAGTAAAAAACGGAAATACATGTATACATTTTGTTATAAATGTTTTAAAAAAACATCCTACAAAATTTGAAACAGTTTTAATAAGCGCTATTTAAATAAATTTAAAGAAACCGAAAATCACAAACGAAAAAGTATAGGCAAGCCATGTCTGTGTATGATAAATTTGTATTGAAGAATAAAAATCTTCTGAAAAATCAAAATAGGTCTTAATGATTTTTTTATTAAATAAATGGCATCAATATCGTAGATGGTTTTAACATCAAACTATCAGCAGTGTTTTAGATAATGCACGCATAAATGGATATAATGTAAATGGCCAAAAATAAAAACATAGTAAACATACACCAGCTTAACTCTATGGAGTATGTTTTTTACTTTTTCCGTTTATGCGTGCATTATTTAAAATATATAGTTTATAATAGTTTATGATGTCAAAACCATCCACGATGTTAATGCCATGTATTTGACACAAATCCATTAAGACTTATTTTGATTTTTCAAAACAATTCTAAAAACCTGTCACTCTTCAATACAAATTTAACATAGGCTACACAAATATGGCTTGCCAATATTAGTAGATACTTTTTGGTTTGCGATTTTCGGTTATTTTAATTTATTTAAAATATGCTATTAAAATATTTATAACAATAAGTATATTTCAGTTTTTAACTAATGCAATTATTTTCAGTCTCCATGCCATACACTGGCAAAACATGCATGTTCATCTTCATAAAATATGGCCAGTTTTTTAGTGGTCACTTTTAACAGGTTTTACCGTAAATTAGATTAAATGCGATCTAAACTTCTACATGTATATTACCCATGCCATACACCAACATTGCTAAAATGTTGATTAATTTAAAATTGCTAAATTAACTAAAATAAATTACATGAATAAGAATAAAAAATATACAATGTTGCATGCATGTATACACAACATAACTCATTACACTTTAAATCAGGAAATCACCGAGTGAAACAGTATGCCCTCTAAAGCACTATTTTTGGTATAACATTTTACAGTTTCTCTGCATTCTCATTTTTAAAAAAGAAATCAACATAACAACAAAGCTAAAATAACACGCGAAAAAAAATTTTACATTGCTTTTGCATGCGTGCTTCTGATTTTTATACAGTTTTATTTCTTTAAATAAAAAAAATAACCAGAGAAGTTGTAAAATTTTATAAGAAAAACAATGCTCTGATGAACATATATAGGCCTATGCGTATACTATCTTTTCATGCAAGAAAAATAAATTTGCCAATTTGTTGTGTCGGTCTAGGTGTTGTAGAACTACCACAGACTATAGGATATGGCTAACATTTCTAAAAAAAATAAGGACATCCACATTGTCCAGGATGGAATGGACGTACATATATAAGGATTTTTAGCATATAGGGCGAGGGTATCAGAAATATCGTATACTGGAAATCCAAGAATACCAGAGTTCATAGTACATGGTACATGTATGTGGAGTGAATTTTCTGGTAAATTTATCCTAATTTTACTTCCTCAAAAGACAAAAATAGAATTCGTAAACCAATCATCATGTATAATGATATGGGCTTATAAATTGCACAGCAAATGCCTTTCGTTTGTTGAGTTTAAACTTTATAAAAAAGTGGACCATGCATGACTATAAATGAAACTTGACAGTCATTCGTCTGGACCTGCATATAAATTAAAGTAATTAAATTAACGTGTACATCAGTTTAAGCTGCGAAATTATACGTTTGTTCGTATCTTTAGAAGTGTATGAATATCAAGACATGAAAAGCAGATTTTATTCCTCAGTTCAAAAAATGTATACAACTGAGGAAAAAGTCGGAAAACAAATACATGTAGGTATACATGTACTACATGTAATGTATTTATCAATTTTTTGTGTAAATCTCTATAGTCATGCTCAAAATTTTCCAAAACTTTCTCACTGACTCTTCAATTGCCCAATCAGACTGTGAAGCAATGGCTTGGAACACGCAAGTGTATATTAAAGTACATGTACATAGGTTAAACTTTATAAACCTCTAACCTTCAAAGTTAATAATAATTTTAGTTTGTAACAACTACATGCACATGTAATTACATGTATAACATCCTAAACAATTTTGTCAACAGACTATGTGGGTGCAGAATTGTTACATACGCACTTTGCAGCTCAGCTCTACAACAACAAACAAGCATTGAAGTGTAAATGCGTTTCTAATTTAAATTTCAACGAGGAAAACATCCTGATATCCTCGAATCATTCATACAACCATGTTATTTTATATTACGGTATAGATACGGTACGCGGAAAAAGCACAGCATTACCTAGACTAGCGATAATCATTATTGTTTAACATGGTGCAACAAGTGGTGAAAGAGACTAGTGGTACCCCAATTACTGTGCTGTGTTTTGGGTTTTTCGGGCTACGCTTACGCAAATATTGTGAAAAATAACGTAAACGAATCCGGTTAACAACCTCCACAATTCAGAAAAACCTCCTTGTACACACCCTTCTGACCTCACTCCTCTCGGCAATGCTCCCCAAGGATCCATCAGTGATATTAAACGTACATGTACACACATGTATATACAAATGTACTCATTAAACGTTTCTTGGTCGATTCAAATTGACATTTCGCACCACGCCTACCAGCACAGAATGCATCGTGCCAAACGGCGGAAAATTCCAATTTAGAACATTGGACTTCATTGCATTGCTCATAATCCATTATTCAATTGCTTGCTATAACAAGCGGAAATTCAAAAATAACAGTATCAACAAGTGCGTAGTACAAACTTTATATCAATTAATTATATTTTTGCCCAACTAGTCCAGAATTGCTGGCAAAATGCATGCAGAACCTAGTCTAACAGACGGCTAAACAGAATTGATCGTTATATAATTTTGAGAAAAGTTTATTTGCATTACTTTAAAAATACAGGCAATGCAAAATCAAATTAATGTTTGTTGTTTTATAGACGATTTTGACAATCTCAAATTTGTTTTTAGATGGGCTTTTTTTACAATAATTTAAAAAAACACGCCTCTACATAGGCATACCCATACATTTTTATTATAAAGTTTTAAATCTATATAACGTTTTTTTAAAAAATTCAACGTGGCTGCACTAATCCAGTGTAGACATGTTTTTAGTTTTATATATATATATATATATATATATACATGTATATACATAGGCCTAATGCTTCAAATATCACCTCAACAACAAAATCATTAATTGCATTGCTGATATTTTAGTAATGTACCCCCTACGATACATGTATACTTGTACATGCTTATAACGACATGAGAAACATAAGCTGCTTGAGATTATATGTTCTAACTTTTACAAATATAGGCTATAGACAGAACATCTCGTTTCCATCAGAAACATTTCAAAAAAGCAAATTTTATCTATCTAGCACTACGGTATTTCCCATATGCATGGCCACAGCCGTCCATTAAATTCCACAAGCTACAATGCAGTTATAATGTAGATGTATTTACACGTAGCAATTGTGACAAAAAGAATCAACAGGAGTACAATGTATAAGGAATCTGCTGTGTTAAAAGCTATATAATACGCCACCAGTTAATTGTCCTGATCTAAGAAAAACAGTCTAAAAATGGCTGACACATTTTATATTAAAGTGCAACCTGACTTGCAGGCTACTTTATAGTTTGCCGATCGAAAACAGCTGCATAAAACATTTGGAAAAGTTCCCAAAAGATGATCCTGACCAATCAATTCGACAAAAATCGTTATACTGATACTCCAATTATACGATGGACATAAAGTAACCGGTACAATGTACATGTACATGCATGAAACATGTTTTTGCCAAGGTTAAATCAAAATCTAATTTTGCCACGCTGCATTGCCTCCCAACAAAGCCATTAAACTTAATTTCCCACTGGACAAAGTTATAAAGAAACAGTACGGAGAAGCCTGGACAGTTGTCAAAATCGAATTTTGCTAATGCATTTCGCAATGATCTCATTCGCAAAATCCGAAACGTGTTCGTGCAAGGTCTGAATCGGATATTTCAATATGTGGCAGATGGCCCCGATGTTTCGAAATTGTTTGGATGATGTCTAATCGATTAGTAAATTTAAAAAAAAGTAGCTGTCATAACGAGATGATATATGGCAGAATCGTTGATTAATTCTGAATGAATTGGAAATTGCTAGCTCTCATTGCGTAATATTACCCAGTATACAGACTTGTGATCGGTTATGCCAAAACCGGATTTTGAAAATTTTAATTCTGGGATTCATCATGGTCACGAGATGGATACGATAAAGC
>JAQGCC010004800.1:0-12541 GCA_034698905.1 Xestoiulus laeticollis | reverse complement strand
ATTTTGTAGCTTGCTATACCTATATATATATATATAGTGTAGTGTAGAGCGGACTAGAGCCTACCATTGAAGTGTACCATAAACCATAATATCAGGCTCAGCTTTTGCTTGACCTCAATATCTCCCCTATCGACCATAGGGCAAAGTCAAATTGAATGTATCATTTACTAAGCAGTATGAATACAATTTAAATACAATATTATAAGCAGAGCCTGATTGAGCTGATAGTAGACCCAGATCAAATAGGTAAGATAGGCCCTATAATATAATAAAAATATCCCACATGTAAAATTTCTGAATTTCAAAGTCTGTTGCCAATTTTAGAATGGCCCCTTACATATTGCATGACCTCGAACTGAACCTGACCTAAATCTTTAAAATGGGATTTGTTGAAAGTGGTAGAAAAGTGTACATGTATATAAATCCTTTAGGGCAACAGATGTTGTAAAATTAACCTTCTCCCTACCACTAATCTTATCCTTAATCACTAGTTAACACATGTCAGGAATTTGGTTAGGTCATATGGGCAAGAGTTTAACATATACCCCTTGTAATTTCGTAACATTTATTTATTTTGTGAGTGGATTTTATATTTTAATTTGATTTGTGCCTAACTTATCATGTGGGCTCCACTGGCGTCTGCCTTCCCCGCTTGAGCAGAAATCCGCAAATGCCACGGACCTCCGTTTGCCTCTTCTTCACATTTAAAATCAATCCAAATTGCTATGGCATCACACATTGCGTGTTTTCTTTAGGCTATCAAAGCACTATAGTATACTAAAATCTAATTTATAAGCATGCTGAAAAGTTACAAATTTTGATGTAATTTTTTTTTGCCTTGTCTAGAAGGGGACAAGTTCTAGTCAAGTTCTCTCTGTACCTGATGTTTCTGAAAAGGGCAGTGCAATTCAAAAGGGTTCCAAGCAATCTACTGAAAAACAAGCCGTTTCTCCAAAAGCAAGACAGCATAAGAACAGTTCGACGTCAACAGAACAAGCATCTACCAACAAGCAGCTGATTAAGGCATGCCATATATAACCTACAGACTTAATAAAAAGCAAAATGCTGCACATCACTTGTTGACCGATTATTTTTTTTTATATGCAGAATAAAAAGAGTGAGAAGAATGAAAGAAATGCCTTGAAAAAGAAAGAGGAAAAAGTAACTGAAGAGAAGGAAAAGCAAACACCAAAAAAAGAAGAGACTGGTATTGATGTCTTTTGATTTAGTAATTTTATTTTCTTGTGATGGGACTTATTTTAAAAAAAATGTCCTTCTCAAATCAGGAGAATGGGTTCAACAGTTGACTCGAAAGGAGAAGAAGAATCGTAAACGAGATGAATTGAATGGAAATGGCGACGATGACGACCTAAAAATTGATGGCAGCAAAGGAGGCACTCCCGAAAAAAAGCAACCAGCTCTTTTAAGTAATTATTAATTGTTCTTTTCTCACTTTTTGATCAGTTCAAGTGTCTAATTTTTTAAAAAAAAATTGCCATTAGGAGTCCAGGATAGCAAAGAGAGCTCTCCGTCCAAGAAAAAGAAGAAAACGACTTCTGGAAACAAAGAAAATGTAGTAGAAGAAAAGGTTAAGATGGAAAATGCTAAAAATGAGGTATTGTGTTTTTTGTTTTTTAAAAGTTCTGGGATGGAAATAATGTTTGATCATATTTTAATTGTGCTAAATGGAGGATATTAAGAATGCATTATCATTTTCCTCAAATTTTATGCATAAACACTGTTATTTAAATAATACTTAAGTCTTAAGTGCTAGGATTATCTGATAATTTTTGCACACTGAAATCCAATCTGGATATACTACATGTGTGTATATTTGTTTGTCTTTTAGTTAAGCAAAATTTTTTTTTTAAGACGCTGTTGAAAGAAAAACTTGTCAAAGAAGACAATTTCAAGAATGATGCTGAAATAAAAATTGCAGAAGAATTGAAGGAAACCAATAACATCTCTCTGCAACCTGCTAAAGCTAAAGAAGACATGGGCATTAAGCTCAATGCAAAAGCAGTCATCTCTGAGCAAACCAAGGCCCAAGAACCCCCTGCTGAGGCATCTCCCAAAACTAAAAAGGCAAAAAAGAATAAGGCTAAATTAGAGAATGCTGACCAATCTGCGCTGGCTACACCTGTGTCAGTCTCTGAAGTTGATAAAAAAGCAACTGTGCCAAAAGAAGTCAAAGCTGCTGTTGCTGAAATACAAATTGAAGGTAAATTACTGTTATTGTTAGCAAATGGAATTTTGTAGGCCTTGGACACAATTCCTGCATGTTTTCATTACCTATTTTTTAAACTTTTCAAGATGCAACGAAAACTGAAGTTGAGGCTTCTGGGAATGCTGGTGGAGTTGCGTTTGATGAACTTAAAGGTATGGATTTACAAGGGGAAGATATAATCACGATTTTGAAAACTATTCTTAGCGATTCAGAAATAAACTCCAACAAATGTTATTGTTTTTATAGCTAACAAATAATTTTTATTTTAAAAATAGATGTTTGGCAAGAGCCCAAAGTTCAAAAGAAGAAAAAGAAGGCCAGAAAAGATCAGTGATTCATATTTTGATCTTACAGCTACAGGTAATTAATGTCTTTCCACACATCTACTTCCTCAAGAGGATGTGTGAAACAGAAGGACAAATACAAACTGATACAGTAATCCAGCGTAACAACCTCAGTGATTTGGGCAGCTAATTTTTAGATTACAGTAGTTTCGACGTGTAAATTTTTAAAATAGATTCAAATATATTGTGTGGGGCCTTTTTTACCTATGTTGGGCGCCACTCGGACATTTATCTTCCCTACCACTGCTGTATTTTACACTTAATGCCATAATGTGATGTTGACCATCGAGTTTTATAATTTACACTCGTCGCTGGTTGATGCAGTATGGTCTATGTATGGATGTCTAGCTAAGCAGTGGTAAGGTAACTTGCGAATGAAAGGATTTTCACATCTTTTTATTCTAATGAAAATATTTATCAGTTTACTCGAGCTCTATCACCGCAATATTTTTATGACCCTTGATGCGGAAACCATTAATTTATTTCTTAACCAACGGAATATCTTGCAGTTAATTTATATGGGGTTGTTGAGCGTGTTGTATATGTATTTTCGTTGCGACATCTTCCTTGATATCTTAAAAGTCAGAGATTATTAGACATTCAATTATGTTAACAATTGGATTCAAACCACAAAAAAACCTGAAAAATTAGGTATTAGAATCGTTTGAAATGTTATCATGGTGTGTTTTGATTATTATTATTAGAAAAGCATATGCAGTATTTAAAAAGACTGTCAAATCGTCCCTTGCATTAATTGCTTTACACCCTTTTCCCCTCCCTGCTTTTTTCTGGTTTAACTGTGACTGAATCCAGTGAATTCATTATGCCATTTAAGGTCAAAATGCGGCTATTTGAGGTGAATGGACTATAAGGATTGTTTGAGCAAAAGTCTAGTGGTTGTACATTCTTTGTACGCTCCTCAATCTTAAATTCAATTCAGTACCTTAGAATCGGAAAACAAATGCCATATGGTAGGAGAGTTCATTGTAGAATTGAACATTTAATAATTTTAAGCTATCGTTAACTGGGCTATTCCATTGTCTGATTGAATGCAAAAAGAAGTAGCAATAGTAAGCATCTGCTTTAGCACAAATTAAATAAGCCCATAGATAACATTTTTTTCTGCACCTCAATGAGTTCTTTACTGTGGTTTTATTGACTGTATTTATATATTTACCATATTTACTATTATATAGCCCCTCCTGGTCGGACCTTACACGAGTAAATATGATGAATACTTTTTAATAGGTATATTGCTAACATTGTATTAACTGCTTGATGTTCCGTTGATTTTGTAATATACTGATTAACATTGCGGTTTAACCATGGTGATAGCAAGGATTAGCATGCCAAAGTGGTTGTCAGTCGATCTTTCATTGTTGGTTGTAATGATTGTCCTTGCGATAATAACAGAGGGAAGAAATATTTTTCTAGTTTAGTTTTTGGTTGAGATTTCCCAAAGTTATTATCCTAGCTAGCTCATCTGGTGCAATAGCGAGTGTTGTTATGCATCGAGACACTGTTAACATGGTGGTGAATAACCCAAACAAAGATAATTTTACCTCAAAAAGTGTTAGAACCACTCCATTGGGGAAAAAATAGCCTGCCAACTAAAGGTTGGACACCCCTGATTTAAAACAGTTATCAGAAAGAGGTTTTGACTAAAAACTTGAGCAATATTAAAATTATTAGAAACACCTGTTAGAATAAATAGTTACGACTACTCGTGCAATACGGTCATTACGACATAAACTTTGAGTTTAGGGTTTCAAGCCAAAGATTACCTTTATCACACAAATTTAAACTTTTGGCAACAAACATTTTATTTTTTATTACTTAAAAGATAATGCAAATGAATTTTTTATTTACAAATTGTACCTATTTCGGAGTTGAAATTTTGTAGTTGAATTAATTTTATTAATGGACTTTCCATAACAATAAATTAATCGCCAAATTCTCAAAAGGGTCGATTCAGGTATATGTTGTCACGCATCAGTTTGTTCTCAAAACCTCTTTTGCAGATTTGGACAAAATATATTTTTGCAATAAGCATGTTTCTATATCCCGTTTTGCCCCGCTCTCAGTTTTGTTCTATAACTGTAGCACTTTTTGGCTATCTGTTTTTTGACGAATTTCAGCGTGAACCCTACATAAGTTTTTTTTCCAGAATTCCTGACAAGCAGTATTATCTTATATATTTTAAAAAGCAAAACATCTAACCAGTATACCGTTGTTGCTGCACATGGCATTCATTTGGTTTTCAATTTTTTTTCCCATGTTGGTTGTGCATTACTTTTCCTCGTTTCGAGGTCCGCATTTGCCTGTAAATTATGTTGCCATTGAGCACTGGTACATGCGAGAGTGCAAAGCACCTAGTTTAATACTTTAAGGTGCAAAGGAGACTTCTTTTTCACTGCATTTACTAAGTTGTAATGGCTGTTGATATTATTATGGGGAACTGTTTGTGGGCCCCACGATTTAACCTTCCCTCATTCCTTTATTTATCTGAACTGTTTTGGTATACCAGTTTATGATTAGCGAGTGTAATTTCAGGGTGCCTGCATGTCTTTCAATTTAATTGATAAAAGAGCAACGTGCTTTGGGTTTTCAATGAGTGTTTTAGCATCATGGTCTTCAGCATGCCTTGTCCAATCAAATTTCCTTTCTTTACACAACATCTATGTTCTATTCTACAAAGAAATGGCTAACACCTTGCATTAGCTCGACTCGTTTCTAGATGAGTAAAACTAGAAATCCGAACATTGTTATAAAGACCGTGGAAGCATATTTCTTTAGCGTGCTTTCTAAAGTAACCAACTATTTTAAATCATTGGTTTTGGTATCACAGAAAAGTAAAACATTGGTTTATGCCAATGGGTTTAACTTTGCACATAAATCCAGGTACATTTACATTAAGTGGATTTGTGCTGTTGTCCATGTCCATATATTCAGTTAATTTCTATGCTAGTACGTTTGGCCTGTTTCTGGGACAATATTTTTGGATACTAGTGAATCAGGGGATGGGCTTATTATTTCTTGTATTAGTTAGCACGACAAAAGCTTGATTCGCTCATGAACAACAAAATTGTGTATAGCGAATTCCAACATCTATTCTCGTCTTCCCAAACGCTAAATAACTTGATACACTGTCAGTGAATGTTTGCCACATTTTGGTGCTAACCTCAAATGTTGACCAAAACCTCATTTATTGTACTTGAGCGTTTACAAGGCGCAATGGTTTGTAAATAATCAGAAATAAATACCAGGCCTGCTCAAGAAAGTTTCGAGCTTTCATATTAATTGCTACCAATTTAATTTTTTGAAAATATAGCATTGAAGAATAGATGTCGGGCCAATATACTGATGACCTACATGTAAGTTTTATTCTTCATTATATTTCACCTTATATTTAAATGGACTTAATAATTCAAAACTATTGACAGTTTCATGCAAAAATGGATCATCTCTTTTTGCATGTGATTAGCCAATGGAATAGCCTTCTAAGGCCGGAATTCATAGTTGTCGAATAAGCACTACTTGTGTGTTAAAAGTATACAAATAAGTACTACTTATACGACTATTAATTCCGGCCTAAGAGATACATTAGTTTAAATTCATTAATGTTCAATTTAACGATGATGTCCAAGCCGCTACTAAGATAGGAGCATTCTCCTGAAATTTGGTATGATCCCTTTATTGTTTGCCGATTATAGGGCACCAAGTAGAATTTAATGTTGTTCCTGGCAACTGCACGGAGCGAGGTTTTTCATAATTGTTTCCAGGCAAATACCATAATAAGCCCTCTGAAAATTGGCTATGCTTTTTCTAAATTTGATTTGTTTATTCCCGTTCCTCAACCCAAATGTAAGTAGTTGGTGGGGAGAGACATTAAACAAGTCACATTAATAGATAACTGGTCAATATATAAATATTTCACCTCTGGTTTAAGCATTTTGACACGACCAAATCACTTGGCAATGGGCACATATAAATTCAATTCAATTTCTTACCATGCAGTCAGCATGTAGTATGCCATGTGGCAGGGGGTAAAATGCCAGAATTTTTAATGGGAAGTAAGCGTATACGGCAATTAAGGGAGGTTGCGGGAAACCACGAAAAACCACAACCAGGATAGCCGACCGGGGTTTGTACCCGGGTCTCCCGAAATCAAAGAGCTAGGCATAACACTAAGCCGAGCGAATGAATCTCAAAATAATGTCATTCCATGAATCATTCTTCTTTAATTGACTATTTATTCAATACAGTATTTTATACAATCTACGTATTGCCTGGTGCTCTCAACCAAGTTATTTTTTCACAGCTAGTTTAGAGCATAATAATATTACAAATTGTAATTGGTAAATCAGTTGGCAACATCTATGGAAATTTGATGCATCCTAAGCGACACATTCACAGGGGTTTGACTTTTTCAATATCAAACCAATAGCCACATTCACAGCGTTTGGGCTCTCCTTTGTGCAGCCACATATAATTGATTATCGTGGCATCTTCTTCACCTGAGAAAGTGGTAATTCAACATGTAATAGCAAAGAAAAAATTGAAATTTATATAATCCATATACATACAGATGCAGCCAATCATTCTGCTGTCAAAAACCGATGGAATTTTTGTGGGTTTGTCCTTAGTTCCTGGACCTCGTTTAAGTACATTAATGTGATAGGGGTCCTAAAAATGTACAAATAAAATAAAAAACATGCAAGATTAATAATGGTGAACAGACGGTTACGCACATGGATGTATCCCCACCCAATTTCTGCAATTTTGGGTTTATAAAAGTGTGGGGAAACAACATTGTGCGAAACTGTCCCAGAACAGTTTGATACATAGGCACGCCTCATACAAGATTTCCAGCAGCTTTGGCCAACATCTCACGCTTTTCCAAGCCCGTAGCATGCTCCAAAGGATCAGCCATCACTTGAACGAAAATTTATTCATAATTAAGATTTATTTGGAAAAATAGACTTCAAGGAAACGTGTGGGGAAGTTAAAGATAGGCCTACGGCAGTCGCCATTTTGCATGCCGAAAAAGACCCCCATGGCAATCTAACAATACCGAAAGGTCATCCTACAAGAATAAAACTTAAAATTGCTTACTATCGGAAGATTTAGTTTCTGCATGCCTGACTACAGACAGCATTACACTTTGCCGAGAAAGACGGGGCAAAGTTCTGCAAATAAGTGCTGCAGCCATTTCGTACGCAAAAAATTTTTTTTCTCGTTTTCTAGCTGAGGTCTGCTGAGGACGAAAAAGTCCGGTCTTTGCATGAAGCGTCGTAGCGTCTCAACTTTTCCCACCTCAATTTCTGGAACCCAAGATGGCGTAAAAATGGTGTCGTCAACTTTGTGCAATTTTCAAGGATTCTATTAAAAATGTCAAGACATCGGAATATTCGTCGTATGAACTACGATGAAGGTAGGATGAGTGTCTATGGTTATGGTTGAAATTTACGTTGTAATTATAACGTGGGGGTTTGTTTCAGAATATGATGGCTATGACGACGTTTACGGACGGTCTGTGGAAGACGAACATTGCATCTCTCCTAGCTCTGGTAAACAATATCTATTTCTTTGCTTTACTTAAATCATAGTGAGTTATATATTTGAAAATTGTTGTCTTACATTAGAATTGCATTTTAATAGTAGTTCATCCAAGGTTGCATAGTGTTTTGTGTAAAATATACACTGGATGTACACTTTGACCTTGGTCGATACTAATAATTTAATTCGCAATGTATATGCGGCCTTGACCCGGCTATTGAAGCTCATATAAAGTCATATTTGGATAACAGTGTTCTCAAGTGCAATGTTCTGGTGCAAAACATTTTTTTACTGTCCTCATGTATTACCATTAAACCTATTAGTTTACCTGTCAAAGCTATAGGCTAAATTTATTGTATACTGAATTCATCGATTCATATCGCTCTTTTGTAGGATAGTGTTTTTAATTACGCTCAGAATATAATTAAGTGGTTACATCTGATTGCTTTGATAGTTTGAAGAAGGATCGAAAAGTTAGCTACTACATTGCAATTTTAAATAGCTAAAAATTAAAAGTATAAAAAACTCCACCAGACAAGCCTTGCTTCTTCATCTCTATTTTAATATATCCTAACCTTTATGACTTGCATGTAACCCATAGTAGTTAAGTGAGGTCTTTAAATAGTCTTAAGTTGATAAAACAAATTGAAATGATGATAAAGCCAGTTTTCCAATAGGGTAGCCCCTTCCCGAATAAATATGTTGAAGTCAAACTAATTACTTACAGCTCAGTTCATGTATGATCGGAATTCTCAGCAACATGAAATGGCGGCTTTTTTGCCTGATGACAATATAGCGGAAGAGGATTATGATGACGAAGACTATAAATTAGCTATTCAACCTGTAAAAAATGAGTCACAAGAAGCTGCGTCACTTAATTCTTTAGAAGAAGGTAAAACCAAAAATTCAATTTCATGTTTTAATTATATGAAATACAGTATGTACATTCGAGAAAATACCTAGATTTTCGCAATCCTTTTTTAGCTCGCTTGAGATCATGCCTTGATGCCATTCATAATGTGGTAGGCGATTCCATCTCGGAGAAAGTTTTGATTGATGCAATCGTAAGAAATAAATTTGATTTTGAAAAATCCTTGGATTTTGTGCTATCAGCTGAATCTGGCAAGTTTTCAGGTAAACCTTAGGGATTTTTGCTTTAGCAGTTCATTTATAAATTGCATTACTCTAGATTTTTATTTCTCCTTTTTAATTGAATGATAGAAACGCCAAAAAACCAACAGCAGGCACAAGACACGCCAAAAGAAGGTAAGCATATATTTACACTAATTGATCACATTGTAAATGCATTGTTAGTTTTTAACAGCTGGCCTATTTCTCATTTTTCATGCCAACCATCTGCCATCGCTTCCTATAATACCATCACTTTTACCTTGTTGTTTTTTCTCATTTTGCTCCATCTTATGTGGATGCTTGAATTTTGGCCAATGAAAAGGTAAGGCCATCATCTTGTTAAAAGTTCTGATCCCCCTTTAAGCAAAAGTGTACAAATGTTAGCTTCACAATGCTCTGGTTTTACACCACCTCAGAAAGGAAATTTAAATTCTAAACTTTCTGGATTAATGGCAATTGACGATAAAAACTACCGACAAAGAGACGCCCAGTTGGCTGATCTGCCTGTTAGAACACAGTCGAATCCAGAAACTCAAGTATCGCTTTCAAAACTAGCTGATCAGTTTAATAAAACAGCTTCTTCTGCAATTGTAAAGCCATTGTTTAACCTGAATACGCTGATTCCCAAAGTTGCAGTGGGTCAACCAACAGATCCATCTGCAAGTCATCTGAATGTAATTGATTCATTTGCGAAAAAATCATTACCGCAAACAACGGTGGAAGTCAACAACTCTTTGTTTACATTTCCAATTGTAAATAAGGACAAAGCTAGTGGGGCTGTGCCACCTTCAAAAAGGAATGTAGACTTGCCAACCCTTTCACGGAATAATGCCTTCAACCTGGACAAATTAATTTCGGAGAGAAATTCTAATATTGCGAGGAATTGTAATATAAATGACGAGAAATTTTCAAAGGAACAAAAAGTGACCCCGAATCGGCAAACATCGAAACATTCAAGTCCGCAACAAGGAATTGACTTGTTGGATACTTTAAATCACCGGAAAGTTGATCACAGCCAGGAGGTCAGTAGTCTTGGGAAAGATTTTAATGCAACTGCACCTACAGGAGTCAATGAAACAAAAATAAGCTTGGACCAAATGGCTGCTCAACATTTAAGTACTAAAGGAAATAGCTTTTTTGATATTTTACCTTCAAACCTGAAGGAAATTTCAAGAAGTCCCAGGACGAGCCTGTCCCATTTAGCAATCCAGCATAAGATTTCCCAGCCAATAACTAATTTATTTGGCAATGTCGATCGACCGACTAATTCAAGCAAATGCATAATTACCGGTACCAAAAAACATCCGAATAAATCAAAAATGAGTCTGGATCAATTGGCATCGCAGCATCCGAGTTCAAAAATGAGTCTGGATCAATTGGCGTCGCAGCATCCGAGTTCAAAAATGAGTCTGGATCAATTGGCATCGCAGCATCTGAGTTCAAAGAAAGAGGGAAGTTTGTTTGGAGTTTTTGGTCTAGGAAATTCAGGAATTTTGTCGAATGAAGACAAAGCAAATTCACTGCAAACACTTCTGGACAAAACTTCTGCTAAACAGCAAAATTCCTTAGAATGTCCGGTTTTAGATTTAAGAGATGCTTTAAAATGTCAATCGGCAAGATTGGTAAGCGATAACCTGCAAATTGACGACGAATTAATACTGAAAACTGCTTTATTGGAGAATGGCTCAGACAAGCACGGGCTTCGCAAAGCACCATTGAAAAGATTGCCTACAAAGAATAGGAAATTGAATGGAACGCTGAATACTGCACCTTCGTTTTTTGTTCGCGTTTTGTCTCGACGAGTTTCCCAAATCCGTTTACCGAAAAGTTGTTGTGACGTGCCTTCCGTACCACCGCAATTTAATTCAGAGGGTAGTACTACCATCCAACCTTTTGATTTTTCAACCCCGTCGCCAGATGAAATTTTCCGGATAGCTCAAGCAAAGGCTTTTGGCACTAAGGCTTCGTGTAAGTCTCAGTTATTCACTTCAATTCCTTTTACCCTGCAGTCAGCATGTAGTATGCTATGTGGCAGGGGGCAAAGTGCCAGATTCTTTAAGGTGAACTTTATACGGTTGTGGCCGTTTTTTTATGGAACTATCCCGGCATTTGCCTTGATGTGCCTATATGGGCGATTAATGGGAGTTGTGGGAAACCACGAAAAACCACAACCAGGATAGCCAACCTGGGTCTCCCGAGTTCAAGGAGCTAAGCATAACCACTAAGCCAACCTTGTCGGTTGTTTGTTAGGATATCTTGTTTTTGTAAATTGTAGGCTTTCACCAGCTAACATTGGTCAAAATTTGATGCACTTGATAAATAAACAGCCTCAGTTATATCACGTCACTCCTGTATAAATTGGGATGGGGGTTTCACAACCAATTTGTAGAAGGGCATAATAACAACTTCCAACTCAGTTTTTTTTTTATTTCCTGCTGATTTTGTAGTGTAATAATTTAGATAGTTGCTCAGTTAGCTATGGCCGCACAATCCTCTATTTATTTTCAGCAGCTGCAGCAAAACGACCTAAACAAGCCACGGCAAATGCAAGCACTGTCAACAAGGACTCGAAAGTCACTGCCAGTGAATTAAAAAGTGTCACCGACTCCATCACAAAATTGAGCTTTCCTTCTTCAAAGCCAGCCATCACTGGCTTTTGTCCGGAACCTGAAATATCAACGCCAGCAAAGCCTGAAGCACAGAGTGCTCTTCAAAATGGAAATGTAGGTATTTGTGCAGTTCACGTTTCGATTTTGCCAGCTTGTCCGACATCCGAAGTGCACTGTAGTTATGTGAAATTTGATTTGAAACTGATTTAGGATAAAACACCGGGAAGCGGAGCATTCGAAAAAAGCAACAATGCACTTATTCTTGAGGGCACTGGCCAGACGACGACACCGACAATTAAATCTACTCCTGGGTAAATCACGATTTTTTTATACTGGTTTAATAAATTTGTCCCTTCTCAATTAAAATCCATTTTAAGTAATAGCTGTAATTATCCAGTAATTTTTACATAAATTGTCAGTAACCGTAAAATTGTGCAATTGCATTCTCGAATCTTATTTGATAAGGATTGCAAGGTTATTAACGAAAATATATGAATATATTTTGGATATACATTCTGTAATAGTGGTAAAATGCCATTTAACGTCAATAATTTACTCAGTTATAATGACTTTACAGCCGGGGGAGGGACCCATCTTCCAAACTTGATCCCGAAGCTGAATACCGAAAGCAGCGAGGCAGCTGTAAAAACTTGTTAAACCTGGTCGTGATC
>JAQGCC010004799.1:0-12543 GCA_034698905.1 Xestoiulus laeticollis | reverse complement strand
AAGTATTGGCCAAAAGTCGTTGTGCCAATGTTGTAATTATGCAGGTGCAAGGTTTTGCCGCGATTGCCAACACCATGACAGAAAAACAGCATTGGGCCAACACTCCTGTGCTTATTGGGTTGGCTTTAATTTCTGCCAACAGTGTCAAGATTAAGGGCTCGAAAGTCTGTAACCATTCTGAATTCATTGCCTTACCTTAGTTATGGAACCAGAAGAGAAGGTGCTGCGAATGCTGCCCATGGGATTTGGAAGATGTCATGAATCCTTTGTTGAGTAAAATTTGTATTTGTTCTTGTAAAAGTTATTTTATCTTTGGTGACATCGTATAAGCTCGAACTGCTGATGGTTCAGCTCATGGTTTAATTTCAATTTTTTGTGTTTCGACCAGCAGTAGCGTCTTCTGTATATTTGCATTTGGCTGACTTTCATAACTGCGAGGATGAGATAAGAAGCGAGTTTTCCCATCGACCAGAACGACATTATGACGGTCCTTATGCCTTAGACCAGGAAGCTCTTCGTGTATGAGATCATTTTAATGAGCTCTATGTCCCTGTACTCGACATACCACTTCCTGTCATTGCAAAGACTTATCCCTGTGCCGGAAACCAATGTCTACTCGTCAGTGAGAGGGTCGTCAGCCAAAGGAACCAGGCAAACGTCGAAGGAGTAATCTATTGGGTCGAACTCCGCGCTGGCCGCCAAGGATTTCTCCGGTGGGTCAGATGCTCCTTTATTTTGTGTACGCCTGCAGCGTCTTTTGTTTTCAGCGGCAGGACGTTTCTGGGTTGCCTTTGATGGCTTCCTGTGAATTTTGAATTTTGAGCGGAGTTGCCAAAGCAGGCAAGGCGGTGACCAAATCATCAGCATTCTTGAAGAGGGCTTGATTAACTAAAGCCATTTCAAGCTCCTCTCTCCAAGTCGCGTAATTCGTGCCATCTAATTTAGTGACGTGTAACATTTCTAGGTCCACAGGCGCTTGTAGCCTGTATAGCTTCTCCATCGTTTCGGAGGAAGGAAGACTGCCAAAGTTTGATTTAATTTAATGTATATTTTGAAATTTCATGGAGAACAAGGGGGAAGAGGCATTCATTTATGTTTTTAAAGACTAACTCTTATCCCTTTCTTTTGCGTATTCTCAAACACAAAAGTAATTCAAAAATGTAAATCCAAAAAAAACACTTGTAATATTAAATGTAAATAATCTGTGTGAATAAATATTTTATATTTAAATAAATAAATACTATAAATGAATAAATACTATCTATGAATAAATATATGAATAAATATATTCAGGCGGTTATCCTCTGCAGCTGACGTTTCACCAGCTGTTACTACATCATCTTCATCTTCCTCCATCCCTTCAGGGATGGATCTCAAGTCGTTGAAGGCCATAAGAGAGATGCTGTGACATATTACGGAACGTTAGACTCGTATGTTTTGTCCTGCCAAAGCTTGTACTGACGCCGGTACAACACTCGGTCGCGTTCCAGTCGTGCTTTGTGGCGCAGGCTCCACCTGATAGAGCGGTGTTTCTGCCGTAGATAGAAAGATCATATTGTCCATAGCGTTACTCTGTGGCCAGATGAGATACACACACCCTCCCAAATAACCCAGAAAACACCGTGTTGGTTAATTCAACCGTGCACTTAAGTAAGGAAAAAACGGTAAGCAAGTATTAATTGAATTACACAATACAACAATGCTCAAACAAAAATATTTATAACAACAATTTTTATAGGGAATAAACATTTGAGAAAAAAAAATGTAAGAGAAAAAACATTGTAAGTGTAAATTGTTCAAAATACCATGCATGTGATACAACGTCAGAACACAGAAATTTCAATGTGAAATATAAAAAGTTAACAACAAATTTTAAAGAAAATCTTGAGGTAATGGAGGCAAATACAGCTGGTTGTGTATGCGCCGGAACTCCATAATCATCAGCACTTTGACATCCTCTGCTTTTATATTTGCTGTTGGTTTTCTGTGTCCTTGGTAGATCCGTATTTCTACCGGAATTGGGTAACCACCTACCCAGTAATTGTAACAATAGTTCGTCTTGTTACTTTTGTTGATGCACCACCAGCAGGCCTCTTGTCCTTGTCCTGGTCGTTCAACAGCTGACAGGTTAAGAAACCACTGGAAGTCCACGTCACCTAGTTGCGGAGGACGAAACAAAGAGTTTCAATCTTTAGACTTAAGATGCGCGATTTGCTTTTGGTAATTCTGCATCGCTGCCTCATTGTTGCGTGTGTATAAGGAGGGCTCCACCAAAAATTGACGATACACCAACGCCGGTGCATTGACCTCCCCTAAAAACCTCCAGGAATGTCCCGTTGCACCTGACGGAAAGGTACTTAGTGGTTTGTAGATGATGATAGGATCCATCTGTCCAAAGGTGATACCTGGTACGTAGGGCTTTATTTTCCCTGCCGCAGGGAAAGAAGTGCTTGTTGTTGCACTTGTAATCGTAGAGGTCGCTGGCACTTTCACTACACTTTTCACGTTGGATCCTGTGGCGGTGCTCATGCATGCCGTGGTTATCATCGTGGGTGTAGTGGAACGTTGTCTGTGATGCTCAGGACTGCGGCTCCGTCTTCTTTTGCGTCTGTCTACTCCAGCTGCTTGATGACTTTGCTGTTCCGAGTGCTGACTTGACCTGGAACGGCTCGATGTCCTGGAGTGGGATCTGTCACGGTAATCTGCGACGTCCCTCTGACTGCTAGGCTGCGAGGAAGGCGGATCTCGAATTTCTGGAACATCAGGATCTGGAATGACGTTAATATCTGATGCACCTAGTAATTCATCAAACAATTTATTCATGAGCACTTGTAACGAAGCATTAACTTTGGATCAAGTGGATGAGTGATATTACTGATTGCAGGGGTAACATCCTTTTCTGATCGGCGCCAACTCCTTGGAGGCGTATGTTCGATGCCATCTGAGGAGTAATGATCGTAGTTCTGCTCCTCTACTGGTACCACCTCTGCTGATGATGCTTCCTGTAATAGTGATACATGTCTTTAAAATCTCTCACAAAAGTAGGATTTGGGGAGGCTGCAAGAACCAAAGGTTCAGATTCGAAATTACCTACTATTGTCGTAGCTGGTTGTGTGGCCTGGTTTAACTGTGCCCTAAGATCAGGGTACATCTTAGACAACTTCTCAAATCGTATGGCTCCTGATCTGATAGTCTTATTAAGTCGTAGGATGCTAGCTGCCTGATTGTCGCTACGGAAATTTGCTTCTCTTAAATTAGTGATTAACGAATAATTCTGATTCATTATAGAATGCATCAGTTTTAACGTATCATCATCATTGTTGGTTTCTTTAGCTTTTTGGATTGCAGCCGCCTTCTTATGCAATTGTTGTCTCCCTACTGATGCCAAATGGTCACCAATGCGTATGATCCCATCCCAGGGCATCTCTTCTCTGTTGCGCAAATCATGCAACAGATCCTCTGGGCCTATGGTGGATCGAGGTGCAAATGGTAGTGAACTATGGCGGGGAGGGTGATCCGGTGCTGAAAAAGTTAGAGGGCTGGGGGTCATTTGTTGCAAAATGCTTTTAACTGCCTCCCTGTGTTGCGCCAACAACACAGTGAAGTCAACATTAACGTTGCCGTTATTGTCCCACAAAATCACGGTTTCCCCCATGGAGTCGTCTGAATCCATGACAGCTGCAAAATTTGGACGGTAAATTAAAGCGAAGTCTAAAGAATTTGAGAAGCAGACAGTTGTCCCAGGGAAATAAACAGAAAACCAAATGGCTACACTTACATACGTTTCGTAGATAGGTTGTTGAATCTGTATGGAGTAATGGACCTGGAGCAAACAGATACAAGCTGGACTTGTAACGTTCTGAGATGTGTTTAGGCCAACTGTTGCTTTTATATAGGGTCCCTAACTATTGACAGCCAATCGTTACAATCGTAGCAACAACTTTACCAATCTCGTATTGTAACGGTGTCGTCACAGGTTTTGGGCTCGTAGCTGATTGGGACTCTTTTTCGTGAGAAAAGGTCGCAGGTCGCCATCCCAGCTGCCGTTTTGTGCGAATTCGTTACGGACCGGAAATTAAGTTTTGTTATCTTTTGGGTCCCATAAATTTTTATGGCGCCGATACCTGATGGATTGGAGACATCGAGGTCAGGAATACGTTTGAACCCGATGTACTCCGAAACTAATTGTTTGTCGTTGTTGACATCGCCGTCATTGTAAAAATTGGGTTTTAATACATCTGGGAATTTTTTTACTAACGCAGTATCCCATTTCCAAAGAAATATGATGTTAGCCGCCTTGCCCAATTTATAAAAAGTAGTTTTTTGAAAATTGTTTTCGTTAAGCGGATCAGATTCCCGTAAATGTCGAAGATCTTGAAAGTGCTTTATTGATGCCGCCTGGCAACAATAAGCCAAATCGTGGGCGTCACAGGTACCCTGTTGGTCGAAGTAATTTGCAATAAATATCTAAAAACTTTATACAGATTTTTCTCCTTCTAAGTTGACCAGTGCCACTATTTCAGATTTTAAATCCATGACATCAATTTTCTGGAATCGTAAAGGTAATTTCGTCTGACGACCTGCCCTTGTTACGCGTTGTTGCGACGCTGTAATGGCTTCACTTTCACCGTCTTCCGGTATCTGAATTACGTTTTCCGTAACAGCTGTTTGTGACGAAGTAGGTCCCTTAAGCGCATCAGCTGTTTGAGGCGATGACTTCGCAGCAGGCGCATCAGCTGTTCTTGCTTTAGTTTTGCTTCCCCTCTTGGAGGTTCGCACAACAGGCGTAACAAAGGTGACCTTCTTCTCAGCTGTTAGGTCTTTTGCGCTGTATACGCCCATTGAAACGTTTCGTGACGGATCCCATAATTCGAAGCTGGTGGGTCATAAGACCTCCTTGATGACGTAAGCTCCATCCCTTTTTGGATATAGCTTTTTTGTCTTTCCCGCGAATGCGGAACTCAAGGTTTTCGTGGCTACGAATATGCGATCTTCCTCTTGATAATCAGGAAGTTTAGCCTTTTCGCTATGAATTTGGCGCCTTGCATCCTGAGCCAACTCCTTCTTGTCTTGAGCTTGCCTCAGATCTGAGGCCAGCTCGCTAAGAAAATCAGAAATGTTGGACTTAACGTATGTAGAGTCGAAGCAATGTTCGTTGAATGACAATACGTTATCGTGGGGGGATCTGGGATACCGTCCAATCGTTAGGAAAAAACTGGAATGTCCAGCATTTTCGTTAATTAGCGAATTTTAAGACCACTGTACCGCCGGTAGAAACTGATCCCACCTATTGTGATGGCTTTCTACGGCGATGGCTAATCTCGTCTTCATTTCTCTATGACATCTTACTACAGGATTTGCTTCAATTCAATTCAATTCTTTACCCTGCAGTCAGAATGTAGTATGCCATGGAGTTCTATTAACCCAGTAGCAACATCACAACAGGTAAAGACATGTGTGTTGCCCTTGTCAGTAGGTGGTAACGATCCCACCAAATCAATACTGACATTGTCAAAATGTTGAGG
Organism: Xestoiulus laeticollis; assembly: GCA_034698905.1. Taxonomy (NCBI): domain Eukaryota; kingdom Metazoa; phylum Arthropoda; class Diplopoda; order Julida; family Julidae; genus Xestoiulus; species Xestoiulus laeticollis. The sequence goes on along the minus strand of JAQGCC010004799.1, from coordinate 7,018 downwards.
AATAGGTGGAGACATTAAGGGGGTCCTATCAGCAGTGTTACTAGCCTTGTATTTAACGCAGTTTTCGCACTTCTTAATATAGGCCTTAACTTGCCTCCTTAAACCATTCCAATAGTACTTGGATGAAATACGTTTTACTGTAGCATTTACACCTGGGTGTCCAGCTTCAGGAGGGTCATGATTCCATGCTATGACTCTCCTGAAGGGACTGAGGAACGACAAGTGCCGGTTCCTTTGAGTCGGAGTCTGACTGATATCTGTATAATACTCCAGCTGAGCATACGTAACCTCGTTTAGCGTATGCTTGTTGATCAATCTCATCCTCCTCCAAGGTGGAGGATAAGGCTGTCAAAATGTCAGCGCATTCAGGGTCTTCCAGCTGAAGCTGTCTAAACTGTGTTGCCGTGAGGGGCTGTTCATCTAGCAGGAATTGATGAATTAAAACCATAGGTTCTACTTGTTCATTTTCCCTGGAAAGCATGTCGGCTATGATGTTTAGCTTACCGGGAACGTAATTAATATCGAAGACGTAGGATTGAAATTCCATGACCCATTTGGCGACACGCCCCCTGGGTTCTTTCGTTGCTAAGATGACCCTCAAAGGGGAATGATCTGTATGGACCACAAAGGTTAGTCCATCTATTTAACCCCTGAACCTTTGTACTGCCTATAGGACAGCCAAGGCTTCTCTGTCAGTCGTCGAATAATTTTGTTGCGTTTAGGCTAACGACTTACTAGCGTATTCGATGACTCTGAAATCTCCTTCATCATCATTCTGGCCCAACACTGCTTTTAAAGCCTCTTGCGAAGCATCTGTATATAGATGAAAGGTCTGCTTGTAATCTGGCTGTGTTAGGATGGGTGCTGTAAGTAGAGCCTCCTGTAGTTTTTTCATTGCCTGAAGGCACATCCTTTTTAACAGACGATTTAGTGGCATAGCAATTTGAGAAAAGTGTGGAATAAACTTCCCAAACCACCTACAGGATGCAATAAAGGATTTCAGCTGTTTGACATTTTTAGGGGGAACCATCTTGGTTATGGCTTCCACCTTTTCAGGGTTTGGAGCAATGCCTTCAGATGTGATTCTGTGCCCTAAATAAGGCACTTCCTCTGCGAAGAACTTGCATTAGCCCCTGTTGATGCCTAATCTGTACTCTTCCAGTAGCAGACCTGTTGTACATGGTCTAAATGGTCGAGGTATGTCTCACTCAGAATGAGCAATTCGTCTTGATAAATACAGTCGAAAACACCAGGAATTTTCCTCATGATCCCTTCGATGACTCTTTGGCAATGAGCTGCAGAGTTTCTTGCCCCATTGGCATTCTTGTGTAATAAAAAGTGCCTAATGGGGTGGTCATAGTAAAGTACTTTTGACTCTTTTCATCGATGGGGATCTGCCAATAACAATTGGTCAGATCTAGTGCGGTCATAAAGACTTTGCCTGCTACAGATGCAAGGAGATCGTGAATTTTTGGCAAAGGATAACGATCTCGTATCGTTACCTTATTTCAAGCCCAGAAGTCTGTAACTAACCTGAACTCATTGAATTTACCAGGCTTAGCTACTAAAATTGACGGTGCTGCCCATTCAGACTTCACAGGTTTAAGGTATCCCTTGTCTAACAGGGCATGTATCTTCTGCTCTATGATGGATCTTTTTTTCGGAGAACAGAAGTATACCTTTGAAGCTACAGGTTTCGTTCCTTCCACAATTGTAATTGTTTGAGGTTTAACCGTAGCTGGTAGCACAGGTTCTTCAAAAACCTTGTTGTGCATTTGAAGGAATTTATTGACGTGTTGCCTCTGTTCCGTAGTTAGCTTAGTTCCTTCATCTGATCGTAGTGAAATGTCGTGGATCTCAATTTGATGCAAGACTGGAATAGCCGGAACAGGCGTAGAACGACAATCAAATTCGTCTTCAGGCCTGTATTCTGGGTTAGCAGCAGGCCCTAAGTCATGGAAATGCCATTTCCTAGTTGAATAGTTCATGACAATTCCCATTGCTGAGAGAAAGTTGGAGCCCAAGATGATGTTTGAGCCCTCATACGAAGGTACCATCAACAGCTTCAATTTTTTCGTAACTCCCTTTAACGTAATGTCGACGTTTGCTAGCATTACCAGGCTGGTATGTAATTTACCATCAGCCAATTTGATTACCTTGGTAATTTCGCGGACAGGTATGTCCAGTCGAAGGATTCGTTGCAGGAGTGAGAATCCACCAACAGTGGAGCTGGCTCCAGAGTCAAAGAAACCTTTGAAACTGTGGTTACAGATGAGCACCCTTACGTTTTAGAAAAACACTCTTTTAGGAATTATCTCATCCACTACTTCTTCGTAGTTTATATCGTCTGGAGCATCCACATCCAAAATGTGGATCATGCTAGCCACTTCCGGTTTTGAGGGACAAGTCTATCTTGTGTGGCCAGGCTTTAGGCAAATGACGCAGCAAGGAGACTTCTTCTCCTCAGGTTTTGCAGTCTTTTTTGTGGAACTTGTTCTGAGCCTTTGGCTTGCTGTCATCTTTTGGTTTAGAAACTTCAATGGAAGATGTTTTCTCAGCCTTAGCCTTGAATTTACCTCCCTTTGGAGATTTCTTGTACGGAGCCTTTTCTGAAGATTCCATACTTTGAGACTTTTTCGTAGCATCTTTGTCGGATTTACTCTTGTTGTTTTCAGCGGTCATAGAGTTTAGTCGATGCTCCCACATCCCACTTTCCAATAGGATTCCTTCATGGTCCGTAGCCAGTTTCCAAAACTGATTATACGTAGTAAATGAAGAGAATGCAAATCTACTGGAAATGTCAGGATGTAGTCCCTTAAACATTATGTACAGGCGATTTTCGAGGTTTGGCATTCGGAGCATCTCCTTAAATTTATTGACAAGCATGATAATAAATCTGGAGGTACTCTGCCCTTTAAACTGTTTCAGCTTTTTTATCCTTTCTTTAATGCTCTGGTCCGTCTCATTGCTCCCAAAATGAATTGTCATCTTGTGAAGAGCATCATCGAAGGTTTCGCATTCGTTTTCTTCTGCCGCCCACCATTCCATGGCTGTGTCGAAGAAGATGTAACGAAAGCTACCAAATTTTTCTTCCTCTGTCATATGGTACTTTTCTGCCATATTCAGGAAGGCATGCAACCATCTATTGTAGGTCTTTAAATCACCTCCAAAATTAGGTAAAGATTTGTAGATTCATTCTAGATCTGTCGCAGCTTTGGACCGTGCTCTAGGAAGAAACAGTTTACTTGTGTTTACTGTACGTAAGCTAGAATCCACAGGTCTGGGAGGGCCTATAGGAATACCCCCGCTTAGCGACGACAATCCCTCAGCTGTTCTCCCATTTTGTGCTTAATCTATGAAATCGTTTACGCTTGACGCTTCATCTGACTCAGGCACTCTAGGATACCTGTGATCAGACTTTGTCGTAGATGGTTGTTGCGTCACGTTACAGCCTGGCACGGTAGATGCCGTTTGGTTGTCGTGACGCTCTCCCCCTATAAAAGAGATTGACTATGTAGGTTCTCTTCGAGGCGTAGTGTAAACTACTTGTTCGTTGATCACCCCCCCAGCCGTTAGACCAAAGTTTTCCGATGAATTGGGTGTACTTGATGGCACCCACTCAGGTAGCATAGTCTGGCAATATTGCTCCTTTAGCGAATTTATTTGAGCTAGTAATCTCTGTTGTTCCGCCAGTCTAGCGCCAAAATTAACTCTGCCATTCTGAGTTTGTCCGTTACAGTTCGTAGCAGGAGAAACTCCATTTTCAAACGTAACGGTTTGCAGAGACGATGGTACACTTCGTATACCTAACATAATCGTACTCCTTGGTAGTGTCGGAGGTGCATTCGTTGAAACGTAAGAGTTTTCTTGAATGTTCCTAGCTACCTGTGGCCGGCCTACCGAGGTAGAGACGGGATCTCTTGCGGTACGAGCTATCGTCGCGGAAGATCTTTGTGGACTTTGACTTGTTAACGTAGACAGGAATTGTGCCAATTCATGGTTTTGTCCTGCCAAAGCCTGTACTGACGCCGGTACAACACTCGGTCGCATTCCAGTCGTGCTTTGTGGCGCAGGCTCCACCTGATAGAGCGGTGTTTCTGCCGTAGATAGAAAGATCATATTGTCCATAGCGTTACTCTGTGGCGAGATGAGATACTCTCCTGTCCACTGTGCATCGCTAAAGTATGCAACCTGAACCTATAGGCATCGTAGACGTACTTATTGAGTCGTTGTGTGTATATACGATAGTATTATCGTTGAGGGAATCCGTCCGTACCTACTGTTGGACGCCAGTTATCAGGCGGTTATCTTCTGCAGCTGATGCTTCACCAGCTGTTACTATGTCATCTTCATCTTCCTCCATCCCTTCAGGGATGGAATTCAAGTCGTTGCTGGCCATAAGAGAGATGCTGTGACGTATTACGTAACGTTAGACTCATAGCCAAATATGAAGATGACTTACCTAATTTAACGTGATTAACGTGATTTAACGTAATTAAACTCCCTGATCTGTTGTACTACCAGTGCAACAGATCCAGAAGGCTAACTCTAGATTAAATGCTGATCGCAGATAAAGACTTCCTAGATACCAATTTGAAGTGAAAGAATGCTTAGCAGACTAATATAACTTGAATTAATACAATGTCTTTAATAGAACTGTTTTCCTTTGTTTAACATAGGAATTGCCACACTTGCGCGGACCGTTCGCAGGATCGAAGCAGTGAGCAGAATGCTGCAGACAACAGATGCAATTCTCCTTATATATACAAAGGGGCCCTCCTCCATCCACTAGGCACAGTGTGGAGGAGTGGCCCTCATGCAACTAACTAATCAGATAAGTCCATGCAAGCAAACTGTACCTATTTGTTAATTGCTTGGTATACGAATGAACATGTTGCTTTGTGTAATGTTTGCTTACTTTTTGTTTACAGGGTGCTACAAAAGGATTGTCCTGTTGCAGTAAACGCTGTGCCGCCACAATATACACAATATATATATATACACTTGTCATAAATTTATTTCTTTTGGCGGTGAAAAAGGGCGCGTTTTATCTTTATTTTAGTGAGCGTGCCACGAAAAATACAAAGTTTACCGCGATGGGCAGGCCGTGTGGAGGACTTTTTGTTTTTGTTTTGCCACACGGGCCGCGAGGACGACGATAAATTTTTCCGGTTTTCCGCGGTATTCAGTCCGTAAATTGTATTTACATTACGCGGGCCGTGTATTTTGCTTCACGGCAAACGGTCCAAGTGGTTGGTCAAACAAACGGCAGCGGGTGGGCCGCATCAATTATAACGGCGGACGGGTCGCAAAGCAAATCAGCGCTGGGCGGGCCGCATAGCGAAAAATTGACTGGCGGCCCATGACAATAATGTCCAGACGATAATGGCGGCCGTTGCGTTAAGCAAAAAAAGGGATTTGCTTACCGTTGATTGTCCTTTCTCACTTTTTGTAAATCCTTACTTTCATCCATGGTTCTTGTTTGATGGCTAGATGGTCCTGCCATCCAACCATTCTCTGCTACCATTGTTGTTAATAGATGCGGAGGCGAAATATTTATTGATGAATGTTAACTTTGTTTACAGGGTTTATATTCAGGAAAGGATTTACACGATCAGGTAATCAAACATTTGGGGGGAGGTAGCTACGGCTAAATTCTCATTAATTCCTTCTTTCTCTTTTCAGGATATTTTAGGAATGACAAGCATACAGAGTAAGTATAGATTATGTAAAAATAGATATAAATATATATAAACTATTAATAAATATAAATGACTATGGTTAAAAGAGGTTAAAAGAAACATGCCGCAAAACACACGCACAACACGCCCCTCAAAAAACGCGACATTGTGAATGGGCCATAACTTCTGATTCGTTTTGAATGAAAGTTTTGGGTGGAGTCTCCGGCGACCGCGGTTCACGTCTGCCGTTGGCGCAGCCAGGCGTCCAACGAAAGTGTTTTGCGTGCAGCGTCTAGATAGCGATGTGTTGGTAGATCTAGGGCATAGACCATGTTTTTTATGAAAATGGCCCTTAAATTTTAAATTTAATAAATAAAAAATATTTTTTAATTGCACATGCATCTCATGTGGCCAAGTCTATGATACCACTTGGTGTCAGCTACAGCTAGATGTTTTTTGTGAGACCTTGATCTGGGCAAAATTATGTTTTGTTTTTCTTTACCTTGCAACCTTGCCTTTGAAAATTTCATGGACACAATCATTAACCTTTGCTTAGGCATTTATGTTTATCCTGAATTTTCTTTCTGACTGACATTCCTCGACTTTGACCCGTGCTGACTTAGAATATTTTCTGACTTTTGTTTATTGGCAAACTAAATTTCCTGAAGAAACAAAGTAGGAAAATAATCCAAAGTTGTGATTTTGAATCAACATTTTGTGGAACTTTCTCAAACAAGAACAAGAAGAAATTCTGCATCAGGTCCTCCATCTGGTGATGTTGACCTATATGACAGCTGCTACAAATCTAGGACTGTTCCAGACCTGTTATCTTCCGCAGGTTGACCCGAAGTCGCCTTAAACAGATTCAATCTAGATTGAATGTGTGGTCATAGAAACAGCTGTTTCTATGACCACACTGTGCTCGAGCGTCCCACTGAGCATTCCAGATAAAGGTTCTCTAAACTTTATGCATAATTATCTCAAAATTCTTAATATACATTGACGATATATGACAAGCAAAACCTTTTTCTGAACGAATTCAATCTAATCCTTCCAATTTTAGTTTCTTTAGGGGAGGTCTAAACTTGGCTCTCAGACTCACTAAATAATTCTACTTCCACTGCATTCCCATCTTTCCCGGTCTCACATTTTTCATAATTTGAATTTTGTTATGAGATCAGCAAATTAATTATACAGTTAAGGTGTGTATTTTAATTTTAAAGCATGAATTATTTATATAGCTCGTTAGCACAGATACATTTATACAGGGTGATTCAGTAACAAGAAACCAGCAGCTATAAATGTTATCCAGGGTGCCTGTGTGAAATGCAACCCAG
>JAQGCC010004798.1:0-12546 GCA_034698905.1 Xestoiulus laeticollis | reverse complement strand
GCCTTCTAGTGTCAGACATTTTAAGCGATGGAATTTCAGAAAAGTCTATCAAGTTTTCCCCTTTTAAAGAGGTCGCGACACGAGTCAGTGAATAGCAAATGCTCCAGGGGTGCTGATTTGGAGGAGTCAGCTCAACTTACAAAAGTGGAAGCTCCAATGTGCTCAGTTTTTTTCCTCAAGCAAAAACTTAGCTTTTAAGAAAATTTAAGATTCATCATAATCAACTAAACAATTGATATCTGCTATTAACAGACTTCAAACAACACAAAAATGGAAATGTGCTGTTTCAGCAAGCATCAAGATGGCAGGCCAAATATAGATGTTGAACTTTGTCAAGAAGCTAGCTTATGAAACAATAGTAAAACTGATCCATTTACTCCATTGTTTGAGTGAACTTTAAAAAGGAATTTGTTACAAGCCCACACAACACGCGGTTACTAGATAATCTTATGCCAGTCCACCCTGTAATTCTAAAAGAATCCATGCACCCACCCACATGTAATTCAAGATCAAACTTGCTCTTCAGGGTTATCACGAATTGCCCAATGGATGAATCACATTGCAGCAGTCTGGGGTCAAGTCAATTCAGTTGAAAAAATACGAGATGGCGACAGATTTCTGTTATCAGACCTGCAACTGACACAAACTGGGCAGGTTGTGTACATCAAATGTTGATAATGTTTCGTAAATGATGAACAAATGATTGCACTAGCCATTGTCATCTCCACAAATTCGTTTTGGACATTTATCAGATACAGTCATATCAACCAAAATTGATATAAAAGTAAATAAATTCATTACATTATTTTAAAGCTGAAATTTAACTTTTTGCATGTCCTATACATCCGAGATAACTTTGTACATTTATTTATCGATTGAAATTGAATTAATGTAGGCCTATATGTAACAATTGCAAACGTACATGGATTGCATGAAGATTATAATTATTTTTTCTCATTAAATGAAGTTAATTTCCCAAATGCAATTACAAAATTAACCGAATGTGACAATGGCGCTCGTATACATCGTATAATATTTTTACTTTGATAGGAAAAATACAAATTCAGAGAATTTATAGCCAATCCACGACAAAAATAGATGCAGGTTAACGCCACTTTCTCATTTTTTTAATTGACAGCTTAGTTAACTTAAATTTAGCCATCCTTCTTTTTAGTCCATTATGCACGACAAACTGCATTATAGTTTGTGATTTCCAGCACTAAGTATATATGACTCCCAACTATTTCTAGCACGCCAGTGCACGTTTTTCTCTTCCTGGGTAGTTTATTAACCTCTTGGTGCATCCTCTTGGTTATCAACAGCAACACAACAATGGTTGTTTGAGAATGTTTAACAAAACTATAGTCAAAACTAAATTGGATTTTAGCTCAAATGCTGCAATGTTATAACGCCTAAAATTCCGGAGTAAATTGCATTTTTTTCAAGCTCATAAAATTAAACTTTTCTTATTATTTTATGGTCGCAGACAGCAGTTTTACCAAAAAACAACATGTGCATGACTCGTCACAGCATGAATAACAACAAAAAATACAGCTGTCATTGTAGAGTTCAAGTAGCTAGGCCTTCGCATGCAGATGAACTACTTTTTTAATTAAAAGTCAGTCTGGTCTGCTATGAAGTCAATTTAGTATAACATTTCCTCATTACCTTATCGTGCTCAAAAGGAACCAAAGACAATTAAAGTAAAAATGATGTGTGGAATCCTCAGTTTTGCTTAGTTAAACTTTTGACAACAATTTATAAGTATGAAACATGGTTAATATAGAAATTTTGGATTTATTGAAAATTGAATCATTTCCCGAAATTGGCAAATATTCTATATACACATAGCCTACATGTACATTCCTCTGGTTTGTCATTCAATGGGTGGGGCGAGGTTTTGCAGGATAATTTACATTTTCCTGAGGGTCCAAAGGGAACCATTCTTAAGTCTCTCTCCCCCCCTCTTGAACAACAGTCATGTTTGGAGTTCTGAGACCGGGTTTTCATGCTTCTTTTATTCTCACAACATTCCAGTGGTACCAGTTCCAACCACTGAATGGCACTGATGGGAACATTCACATTTTCTCACGCTATCCGTATGAACATATCATATGCTTGAAGAAAGCTTTGCTTCCTCTGCATCGTGTGAACCATTTTTAAATGTCATCTCACATTGGCCCACCATATGTTTAGTTTTTCCCAATTACTTGGCATACTCTATTTTGCTGATTATGTTTATAGGAATACACGAGTATTTTAAAACATCCCCGCTAACTCACTTGAAAATATTCAATTTTTTTTTATTTAGAAAACTGATATTATCTCAGTAATTGAATGATAGAATTAAATAACGAGAATACTAGTTTGCATGCACAATATCTTAGTTTGGTATCTGACACTTGATAACATATCCACAATCCTCTCAATATTCAAATTTAACTAAATAATTTGGGTAGGTCTAATCTCAGCCTTTGCCAAAGAATATAAGAGCATTTTTTTGCATTGCTTCAGTGAAGGTCAGTTTTGGATTTTTTTGATAATACAGTATTTGGCACTACGATTACGAAACTACAAATGAACAGGTTATGTATTATCGGATGACCCAAAAAGCACGACTGAAGTTAGCAGGTCAGTTTAGGTCAAGCCAACAAAGAAAAATCATTGTCCCATGCCTAAGAATTCCTTGAAATTTTAATTTAAATGCTGTTAGTGTGCCTAATCCTATTGAAATCCGATAAGTTGTAGCCAGAGAAGCCATTTTTTATCTTGTGTGATGTCTGCTTCAGAAATAGACATTGTCGCACAAAGTTGTGATGCCATTATGCAAATTGCAAGTTATGAATTTCAATAATTGAATGCGAATTGTTCCCATTTCAAATTAAGGAGCCTGCTATGCCATTCTTTCTATGCACTTTCAAAGATACATTAACATGATTTCATGCCTGGCATCTCATCATTTCCGGCCAATGTCACCTCTTGAGGATTTCTCTGAAACCTCTTAACAATTTCAGTTTCATAACATACAAGGGTTTATTCGAACTGGTATTGGTTCAAGAAATTTCATTGAAGAAAAGTGAATTGCACCAGTGGCCATGGTGCAAGGAGACCTGGCTTCGGACTGGATGCCTCATAATTGCGAGGAACCTTATAGCTTTTCTAAACTTTTGTATGCAAATTTGCCACTACTCTTTCCTGAACAACACTTGTTTTGTGCATCAACAGGAGAGTATGAAGAAATAACAAAATTAAGTATAATGAATAGCAGCTCTCACTTACCCATCCACCGTTGTCTGTTAACCATTGAGCCAGTTTCTGGTCTACATAGATGCTGATCCAATCCACTATTAAGTCCACCAATTGGGGCATTTCCCTGTTCATGCATCGGGCAGCCAGGGCCCCTCCGAAGGCAAACAAAGCCACAAAACGGCCCCAAAAAACCCCATCGATGAAGAGTTCATTGGTCACACCAACGAATGTAGGATATGCCGAGGATAATGTGATGTGCAAATGAGCACACATTTCATCGAAAACCATTCTGTATCGATTTTCGAGTTCTTCTCCCAGGCTCCTCATCACCCTGTTGACTCTGGTGGGTTCTGGTAGCACGGGACATGTGGTCCATTCATAGCCGTCCATGCTCAACCGATGTTTGATGTAGTCAATCGTTATATTTCGAGTTAATTCCTGATTATAATTACGTGGAAGTGGTCTGTTGTTCTCCATGAGTCCTGGTTGAATTGGGAAGAACAAAAATACACGTTGCTCCTTGCCAATAATATCCACGCAACAGTGCACACTAGAGATTTTGAAAGCTGAAGACAGAATGAATAGAATTTTGTCCTGGATGGGGTTTTAGGCAATCGCCCTGCCCTATAGGCGGTGCTTCCATAGAAAATAGCCACTAGAGATCGAGGGTCGTTTGTATTCTAGGCCGAATTTTTGGTGATATGGAGGTCAAGTTTTCGTTCATGTTGGTTTTAATAATGAATGTAAACAAAAGTTTTTGACACCAAGGTATTATCTGCTATTGTTTTATGATTTTTCGATTTCAAAATGGCCGCGTTTTGGGCTTAATTATTTGTCCTTCGGTTGAACATTTGAATAACTTGATGTGCTTAAAACTATTCTAATTGAAATAAAAACAGTTGATCAAATAAGAATTAGCATTTTTACAACAGCTGTGTTTTACACGTATACTTTGAATTGTTTATAAATTAATTCATACACATTAAACACACATGTACGGAAGCCATCTTGGATATTTGACAAAGTAAAAATATTTTTTTTTGATTGCACAACATTGCCTAATTTGAGAAATTTAAATAATTTAAAAATTGATAAGATACAAAATTGATACAACGAATTTCATTGTGTGATATATAGTATAGCGTACACAAAAGTATAAGCTTGAAACACCATGTACTATAGTATTTTTATGAACGAATTTCTTAATTCATTCACAAAACGTTGCCACCCTATTCGAAATTATCTCATCCATTGTTACTCCAATAACAGGGCTTTGTTCTATTATTTTTCATAGATCACTTTTCAGTAATTTACTTCGCACTGTCACCCATCCATATAAGAACTTACTATGCGATGCAATCACGAGTGAGGGTCAAATTTTAAGTGAACCTCTGAAGAATAATGAAATGTCTGTTTAATTCGATATAAAACGGAAATGCATGCAAGGGGGGAACTTTGCATGGTTAGATTAATGCCGTTAAACTGGAAGTGGAGGTTCAAAATACATGTAGATGCAAAGTTGATACTGCAGGAAATATAAACTTTCTGTAACCTATTTTAGCACGCAACAAGAAATATCACCGCAAATAAATTTAAAATCTGGTAAGCCAGATAAAATAAGATGTTTGATATCCGTTTCTTAACTTGCATTTTATAAGAGTCAATAACTATATTTGGTATCTATTAATGCCACATCGTCTGGGTTATATCCCAAAAGGTAAATAATGTAAATAAACTACAAGTATAAGAAAATACAGGTGTATTCTTGCTATTAGATAAGTTTCAACAAGATTCAGCACTGGCATTAAATAAAGATTTATTTTTAAGTTTCATGTAATATTTTCCAGCACACGACAACATGTACAATAGATGTCTACTAACGTACTAAGTGAATTAATTCTGCTTAAAAAAAAAACAACAGATGGCCTATAAAGAGAGATTAAGTGTCGCAAATACCACAGATGCTAGGAAATTATACAACTTCTTGAACAAAAAAAAAAAAAACCAATCACATATTTACATTAGGTAAAAAACATGGCCGTCGACTATTTTGGTCATGGTATGAGGGGTAAAAGGGACGATAGGGAGGGGGGTTGCACATTCCCACGTTAAACGTGAGTGCGGTGAAGTTCAAAAACCCAAGGTACGCATGAAAAATCCACCTCCAGTTATGGAATGTGGTTCCTCAGTTGCCTTGGGGGGATTTAAATACCTCGCATGACACATAACCCCACCTCCTTACACACATCAACTATGCAGCTTAGTAAGGGTGTCTAGATTCTCCAGAGAACATCTAACACTTTTGTTTTCACGCGTAATTACAGATTAGCACTGACCTTTAATTGAATAAATCATAAAAAAAACAAATTTGTATAGGATATATATTCACTTTTGCTGTGCAACTTATAAACAGAATTAACTTTACAGAAGATGTAGTCTGGATTTTTATAGTATTTTAATAACTTTTAATAAGCAACTTTAAATAGTCTTAAGATTTTAAATAAAACGCACGATATGCAATGTAGGCTACATTTAAATTACAACTAGTTAACTATTTGTACAGTGTGCATAATGGCATGATTTGAAAGTCTAGTACACCATGATGCCAAAAACATTTAATTTAACAAATGTGAAAAATGAATTTGCTTAAAAAATAAAAGTTAGAATAATTAATTATCCAGCATCATTAATATGCTATTAATGCCATACGCCAAAAGGTCATTATATTCCTTTGACGCGTCGGCCATCTTAGCGAACCACAGAGTGATCAGAGTATGTAACAAGCTTAAAATAAAAATCTTAAACAAATTAACCCAGATAAACAAAGTAATTATTTACAGCAAAGTTCACTTTGAAATATTAAAATTAGATAATTTATATCGAAGATATACACTTACATTATACAGTATAAAATTTTAATTGTGCTGTATAGCTCCGCTCCCTATGTTTAAAATTCCATAGAAAGCAATAAAGAAATTCTACTAATTTGTAAATGTATTTTGACTAGATCATAGAATGTATTGGCTGGATCATTCGACAATAAATTAAAACAGTTCAAAACAATGAACCAAACAACAATAAAAGATCAGAATTTCTCCATTGTTTTTTGCCAGTGCTGTAGCATTGGATGTGTAAATTTCTTCTTATAAAAGATTACTTATAAAGTAAACTACACATTTTTTGTTCTAATCAATGTCATAACTATAACTGCTACATTATTCAATATTTTTGTACGCATATAGCGACGAAAATTGCGAGAAAATCAATGATTTTAAGCAATTTTGAGATTTCATTTTCGCGACACTCTGTATTCCAGTTGCAATTTTTTGTTGTTAGGTGACGCCACATATCATTGAGGCTTCTGCTTTTTAAATCCAACACCGTTATGGGAAATTTAAAAACGTAAAACAAGAACAGTAATATTTCAGAAGCACGGACAAAATATTAAAAGATATATGACTGAATTCATGAGTTCACCGTAGCTTCATCAACAAAGGTAAGTTATAAATGTATATGTTTACTTGTACGAAAGCTCCACTCTAAAATGTGCAATGTTAGGCTTAATTCCCATTGAATTCTTACAGTATTCTGATATTGAAATAATTAAAACCTCCACGATGGACAAGAGAAAGAGAACCTTAACCCCAAAAAAAACTTTAACTAAAACAGCACGTCGCTCTCAGGACGACTCACTCGCCGATTTGCGTCAAATGGTAGCAGGCATGTCAGCTCCATCAAAAGTTCAGACTCCACGAACTCTTATAAGAAGCTTATTTGGAACCGGTAACGTTTTGCCCTCGCCTAAGGCAAAACACGTTACTCCCTCGCCGAAAGCAAAACACGTTACGCCCTTGCGGAAAAGTCTACCCAGGAAGTCACAAACACCGAAGGTAATCCGTCTGACAACTGCCAACGAAAGTGCCAAACTGTCAGAGGGTGAACGTAAAAGTTCTGACACATTCGACAGTTTCGTTTTGCCAAAATACCGCACCAGCAGAAGGCAGATATTTAAAAAGCCACGTAAGAAGCCGACCAAAGCCGACGTGGCGGCATTTGAAGCCGGCGTAGAAGCCATTCTGGCTGCCAAAGAAGTTCTCTCCACTTCCGAATCCGAGACCGACATTTCGGATGCGAGCACCATTCCCAGACCCGTGTCTGCATCGGCCGAGGTGCCACAGGACAGTTATGCCGCCGACAGCTTCGTTCTGCCGCCTTACAATGCTGGTCGAAGAATCTTGAAGAAGAAAAGAAGAGTTCCAGGAGCTGACGAAGCACGTGCCTTCGCGAAAGCAGTAGATGCAATCAAGAATGACAATTGGACGACTGCGGAAGAATCGTCTACGGAGTCTCATGCCGAAGGAGGTGTCCCGGAGGAGCCAAAGCCACCAAGACGCTCTTTTCGAAATTCTCCTCATTCTTCCCCGAAGCGAGCAACTCCTAAAATGCCCAACGTAAAGGAGACTTCCCTTAAAAGTCTGGCAAATAAGTCACGCGGTTCAAAAGGCGAGGGAAACGTCACAAAAAGGGGAAATTTGAGCTTTGCTGGGTAAGTGGGAACAAGTTGGCTACTGTTTCTGGCTGGATTGTTTTTGTAGCCCAATAATGATTTTGTAATTTTCTATTAGGCCTAGTTCTACGTCCAAACTGTCATTGCCAACTCCAGAGACCAGCAAAAGAGAAACGAAGCGTTTTCGTGCATCAAGATCTCTTTTAGCAGAGGCTACATCGAGAAACGTCGTGTCGTCTCCAAGACGTTCAGGCGGTCCGTTAGGTCGAAAGATTCATAGTTCTGCCAGCGAGATGCCTCACGATCCTGCAACATTGACCAAGAAACGATCCATGCTGCAAGATATCGTAGCAACACCCCACGGGGGTTTTTCACCTATGCTTTCTTCCACCAGAATGATCCTTAGGCCTTCGCTATCGTTTCAAGAGGCGTTTTCGCTCACACCTGTATCGAGGATTAACCAACTTTCCAGATCTCCTCAGGAAAAAGACCTTGCGGGCATTCCCACACCTTCCCGCAACTCTATCTCGAAGCAATCTCCACGGAAAAATAAAAGTATATCTTCTGGTCCTGCAACTCCCAATATTTCGTCGTTGGTTAAAAAGGGTTTTTATAACCTACCGGCATCGAGTTTTAAAGAGATTTCCATGCACCCGGCCATTCAAGAAAGCGATTCGGAAGAGAATCCTATACCTTCTGACAAATCCGATCGGCCATCGATGAGCGGTACACAAATTGACCACGAACAAGGTGAAGAATCTTTGATGAAAGACCAGAGTACGAGAAACAAGTCAAAAGTCGACAGTGAAGCTATTGCAAATATCTCTGCTAGAGCTCCGATTTCACCAAAACAACTTTCGCCCAGAAATAAATCTACAGGGCCACATGCTCCACCTTTGACAGAAACTCCTGGGCTTTCATTACCAAAAGTCGATACGAGCGTTCGAAGAAAGTTAAATGCCAGCAATTCAATTAGGGAAAATGATAACGATTCGCTGTTATTGCCACCGGAATCGTCGAAAAACAAATCCAAAAGTTTTCGAGGTGCTTCGCTCGGATCTGGTAGAAAAACTCCAGTTTCGAGTGCAAAAAAAGATTTAAGAAAAAGCAGCGGGAAATCCTTCGTACAGTCCCGTCTTGTCTTTTCTCCCACAAACAGCAGTAAGTTGAGGTATTCAAATCAGCCTGCCGGCTCTGAATCCGAAGGTAGCGAAACAGAAGAAAGAGAAAACGAATCACCCGGCTCTGTTGGTAAAAAATCAAAAGAGAAACGAAAGAAGAAGAGAGGCTTTGCAGATCCTGATTCAGAGTCTGGAGAGGATGAACCCAATCCATCTTGGAACGCAGCAAAGCCTTCGACCAGTCGAAGAAAGGACTCTGACAATGAGAATCCGGAATCCAGGTATCGAAACCGCAAACGACCATCGCAACCTTCCGATAGCGAATCCGATTCATCGATTGATATCAACAAGGGTGCGAAAACAGTTCCAAAAACTAAAAAGGCGGTAAAGGGTGGTCAAACTGTGAGTAAAACACGTGCTAAAGAGGAGTTTGTGCCACTTTCTGGAACCAAAACCAACTTCGAACATTTCCTTCAAAAGCGTATCATGGGTCCTACTGCGATGGAAGTTCAGAAACACGTGAATTGCTTCTTCCGAATCACCCGCGACGAGATGGAGAAAATGATGGCTAGAAAACCTAATAATAAGAAGTACATTAGTCCAGATGAGGTTAAAAAAATGTTTATCAAACAAGGCCTGTTCGAATCTCTCGACCACTTAGAAATGAATGCCCGACAGTGGCTGGATACCGAAGGACAGGAGATGGTAATTGACTATCAAGGAGCCTTTAAGAATATTAAATACGATTAAATTTTGTTGTCCCCTTTGTTCCATTATTTTTTTTTATTATTGTGTTGTATCAATAATTGAATTAACTGTTAAACAAATAAATCTATAAGTGCTGACGAACTTATTATTCTATATGATTTAATACACACTACTTGAAGGTTTTTCATAGACGTATTAATATTGAAAAGTAATGCATGTTGGTCTATATTAGGTATGTTCACGACTTTGGGTAACTTAAATTTAGAGACTGCAGTGCGCTACACCAGTCTATATCAATATAGATTCAACAGATGGCGTTGACCTCTTCGTATATAATGTAAAATGACTGTATGTCACTCCAAATTTAACAATATTAAAACTTGAATGAACTCGAATGAATTCATTTATAAAATCCAGATTCATTAGCACATATTTTTTTATCCAAAAAATGCATCTTCAGTTAAAATTAAACTCAAAATGGTTGAGATTTCCCCAAGTTTCAAAGTTTTTCAAAAAACTGCCTGCATTTTTGAACAGAGAATTATTTTGATTACTCGTGGACTTGAATGTGCCAAAGTCACATACAAATCAAATGTTGTCATCGTTACCATTTCGTTACAAATAAGCAACAAATTGTGCCATTTTTGTATTTCAACCTATTTTCCTAAATTCCTAATCTCGGCATGGAGTGCCAATCAACTTATAATAGAAATGCTTATAAAATTTCAAGAAATGCCCACTGTGTAAACTACATTATTTTAATAACTTATAAAAAATCAATCAGAAATGGGCGGTTTGATGTCTTCCCTTGGGATTTGCAAAGTAAACCAACTAGCGAATCATAAAAACAAGCATAAAATCATTAAATATTGGCGTTTTAATGCAGGGTCACTGCAACCATTGGATACCAAACCATTAGCTGCTATATAGATAGCAGCCAAAAGGAAATGTCACAAAAAGTGCATTATATACATCTTGGATACTAATGTATCTTCGATAACTCATTCCATGCCATGGCAACTTATTTGCACAAAAGCGAGCAGTTTACAATTCCAACCCAGATTTTGTGGTTGACAACACATCGGTCAACAATTCTAAAATATGGCTGGATCAGCGGTAAGGTTATTATTTCATTTTATTGCAAATATTTATTTGCTTTTTATTGTATTTAAATAAATTTGATTAGTTTCATCTGAATATATCTAGGACAGTCGCAGAGTTATTTATCATAGTTATTTTCAGTTATTTGAATATGATAAACGAGATTTACTAGCACGATATCATACAATTTTAATGTATTTCCCATGCAGCGTCATGCATAATTTATAGCAAACTATCACAAAAATGATTATTAATGCCGTTGCATATTTTTGTTTTGAAGCACTTTATGCTGCTTTTTTAATATTCATTCATTTAAAGAAAAAGATTCGACCAAAAATAAGTTTATTTATTTTTGTATACATGTAATTAAATTGCAAAATGCTCCCAGTTGCAATACAGGGTATAGGATTATTTTCAGTCAATAACATGACTCTTTATCAGAACTCAATGTATTTTTTCGCAGAATACGGTTACTGCATTCCTTGCAGTGATTTTAATGGCAAAAGGATGCTTATCTGATTATGCAGGTTGGTGTAATTCCAATTGAATTGTTAAAACAGTCAATAGAAACAATTGAATTTTGGACAAATCCCTGTTTTAAAAGAACAGATTTCTACACTATTATGCAAGATCTATCTTTTATAAAAATAACTGAATCTTATTGCTATACTACGAACATTTTAGGACAATTATTAGGATATAATACCTTAGTTTTGCTGAAAATTCCTCGTCAGGAAATAACATCGACTAACATGACTCTAAACAACTGTTTGGATATTTGTGGACTTCAAACTTATGCTTATGCTGCTTTTGTTGTATGTTATTCATCTTTTTTATATAAAAAAAATTAAGGCATGCACCATTCTCTGGTTAGTGCATTCAATAACTTTTGAATCACTCTTTAGGGCAGCAGCATTCTTCAATCGAAACCATTTACCTTATACATTTCCATTTATTTTAAACCTTAATACAATTAAAAAAACATTTTAATATAAAATTTCAAATATTCTCGATTGAATTTAATTTAGATCAAAATTAATATTTATATAATGTGCATGTATGTAGATACCAATTTCTGAATCTGAATTATTTATATTTTTAAAGTAATGCATCACTATAATCTTAAATGTGTATTCCAAAAAAAAATGGTATTGGACATTACATTACAGATTCTATCAGTTTGCTAATTTATTTCCTGGAATTATTTAAAAAATGGTACCAACAGCCCTTTACAAATTGGAGAATGATGTACTGCCCTCCACCGTTAATATACAATTCCTCATTTACTCTTTATTTAATAAAAAAATGTAGAATAGACTTTGCATGTGCAGTGCTGAGATGGCTACCAAAATGAACATGGATAGTTGCGTTGAAAGCAAAAACTGCAAAATTTCTCAAGAAAACGAATGTACATCATGCAATTCGAGCATTGTCTATTATCTTGTCTGTGAGTAATTTTCATAAAACATATCAACTCATCGCCATAACATGCATTAAATTTAATTTTCGGTTTTCATTTATTTGAAATTATATTTCAGTTGACTATAACGATTATTACTCAGTAAAATTCGATGTCGGAGATGTAGTGTATGGAGATTCCTTTACAGCGTACACATTTCAGTTAATTGGAAGCAATGGGGAATGTTCGGAAGAAGTTATATCGAATGTCGTTTTCTATAGAAACAGGTGAGCAACAATTTATTATAAATTCTCTTAAATTGGCTAATTTTAAGATAAACTAATGACGATGTGCAAATGATTGTTTAAACACAATCAATTTGCTAACTATAAGACCTTCTTCCCACCAACGTTGATGTAGATCAACTGATGTGGATCAAGAAAACTTTTTCGTGTTAATTC
>JAQGCC010004797.1:0-12547 GCA_034698905.1 Xestoiulus laeticollis | reverse complement strand
ATTAAAGGGATTGTGCATATGCCAAACAAAAGAGAAGTACATTTATTGCAAGTTCTTTTTACAATTTTTCAATTTTTTTACAATTTTGTGGGGGCTCCTAGGCAGTGCCTAGTTTGCCTATATGGTAAATCCGGCACTGCATGCATGTACACTCAATATAAAGTAAAAATGGCGACATCTACATAGATGCAGTTGTATATGAGCGTATATTTGTTTCTATATGTATTTTTCGGTTTTGTTTATGTTAAAAACCATTTAAAATTGTCATATATATATATTGTTGCATCATTATTAGGGTATGATTCATAATGGTCATCACTTTAACTGAACCTTAATATAGCACATCCCTTCAAGTAGCACACCCCATGGGTCGATCTCAATGGGGTGCGCTATTCACAGGTTTCACTGTACTTGGACAATGGTTGGCAGATGTTCTCCATACATAAGCTATGTTTTCTGTAATTGGTTGGTATTACAACGAATGTGAAGCAGTATTCATGACAATCCTCGGGAATTTACCGGTTATCTCTAAAAGTTGCCATGCTTTTTTAGAAAAAAATGTCACACTTTTCCCAAAGATCTTTTGAATGGGTTTTCTCCACCAGATTATCTTATCGAGCGAATTGACAGGGTTCAATAATGTTCATACATCTTTTAGTTTCCCCGTCCAGGCATTCCGCATTGCTAGGGAACATGAATTTTAAGTCTAGCTATTGCTAGACTATAGCCTCTACATGTACTTATCCAAACTGCCACTTACTACAAGTATTTCCTATCGTTAGAAAAGAACCGACCTTGTTAAACCTAGTCATCTACTGTTGACAGCCAATCGATTGACGACTTTCGAATATAGATAGAGCTAGCTGACTGTTCTTCATTTTACACCCATGCATCGTTAAGATTACTTATCGGCTTGCTTATTCAATTTATCTGTTCTGACGATACCGTGTGTTTACGTTTCAATTTTTAGTTTTTAAAAGGCCTGGATCGAGAGCTGTTTCCACCCTGATTTTTTTTTTTCGTTTTCACTAAAATGTCCTTTAAATTTATAGATGACATGCTCATGAACGAAAATGAGTCGCTTTCGGAAAGAGTTGCCGAACTGGAAAAGAAAGTGCAGGAACAAGAAGACGAGTTTGTGTGTTTGAAGGGAACGTTGGCGGACGTAGTACGAAGGCTGGCCACGCTAGAAACAATGAGAGGTACGTTTATGGGCCACACATGTCCTCGTAGTTCTACAATGGACTTTCGGCTTTTTTTTCTTAGTTTTTTTGTAGAGCATTTCGAAATTGCTGGGTTATATTTACTGGTGTTGTTCTATTTGCCTTTTCTTATCGTGTTTAAGCATGTAAACCCTTTTAAAATCAGCTAATTTATGACTGGTCTTGTTTATTTATTAAACATGCTTAGTATGTCCATTGTGGTTTTGCAACCTGTGCATATTTGGGCTTATCGCAATTTTGTTATTTATTAAATGCTTAATTCTCTGGTCGTCCTACCATCGAGCGGAATGATTTAGTTTCATTGCCTCGCTATCTTTATTGCTACTCGACTATTCTTCAATATTTTTATGTTCTCCATCCATGTTCACCTAATTTTATTTTACCCGATCTTGTTTGCCGTGCTCTCTTTTCCTTGTTGTTTCTGTTTGTTTTGATTTGCCCATTATCAACCAGATATTGAAATGATTTTTGAATTATTAGGGATCCATTTATTAACTCTTTACAAGGTTTATTGCATGAAATATCTACATTTAAAAGTGCTTTTTGAAATTTTTTCATCTTAAGCCGGCCACACACGAGGCAATTTATCGGCCGAAATAAATTGCACCAAATTTCCGGACAGTTTGATGCAAATCAGACTCAGATTTTTAAAATAACTTTAGAATCTGGAACCCCGTTAAGGATTCTTTAATACTTTCCATGAAACCATTTTACCGGGGATATTAAATTCCGAACATTTCCTCGATGTAACGTTCGAATTTTCTTTCCCCTCAGTGCCGCTATTCGTGAACCATAACAGTCAGCAACACATCATCAAGGAACACATAAGCAGCGTCCCTCGCCGCACAGGTCCTTCTGGTCTTCCAATATCGAGCCGACCCTATGGAGGGAACGGCGTGGCTGCTAACAATGGAGTTGCTTATCGCCGATCCTCGCACCACCAGTCCACCAACTCGCTGCATAGCGATGGCCAAAGCTCCAGCTCGGCCTCCCCAGTTCCTTCTCCATGTCCAACCATTTCTCGACAGAACTCGCAGCATAACTCACAGCAGAGCTCTCAGCAGAATTCTGTCCGGAGCAGCCCGTCGCCAAGACACACACCATCCCCCAGCCGAAGTAACACTCAGACGTCCATGAAAAAGTGGTCATCTGCTCTGGATTTTTCCTCGGGGCAGGTCAATTCCACTCAGGGTAATGTGCAAAGGTAGGGAAAGCGATGCTCGTTCAGCTTTGTATAATTAAAAGCTAGTTATTTCGATGCATTTTGAAAGGGTCATAAAGAGGTTAAAATTTCTAAACTGATGTATCGCCATTCTAAAGGTAAGAACAGTTTGGGGGCATGAAGCATGGCCAAATAACAGCATGGAGCATGGAATCGCATGGTCTAAAATGCAGCGTTCGATTGGTTTCTCGATGATGGGAATTTCAGATTGCCCAATCGGAATGCTGCATTTGAGATCATGCCATGCCTCATACTTTTCCATGCCACCATGCTGTCCTTACCCTAATTTATCTAATGGTCTATTTTGCTTTAAATTGGTTCGAGACATTGTATAGGTAAATAGCCTATAAAACGGAAAATGAAACGGCCTTCAAGATTTTTGTGCATTCCTTCTCGTCATATTTTGAAATTAAACTAACGATCCTTTGAAACATGTATTTGTATCAGGGGAATTTAATTTACTTTTGCAAATGTAGGCTTTATGACCTTCTTTTTCTAAAGCCGGTTTTCGTGTGCTTGCTATTTATACAATGTCTCTTATCAATTTATACCGTTTACTTATTTTTTAAATATTTTCACTGATCTTAGGTTATCGTTTTAAAAAAAAAATTATAATTTGAAATTATTCATAAGTCGGTGAAAGTTTGGCTTCTGACCGATTAATCATTTGCTCCGTTTCATCTATTGGTTGCGTGTCTCGTCTGATCGTGCACTCGCTTTCAATGTTTGTCGCACCGTGCACGATTGGCTGCATCATTTTCTTTTCATCCGTATCATTTGCTTTTTATTTATTTTCTCAGACGTATGATTAGTGGCTTGACTGGTGGTTCCATGTTCAACTTGCATGCACCAAGAGTTAGCCCTTTGGATGGCCTCAAGCATGGGTAATGAAAGATATGTGTGCAAATGCAAAATTGGAAATGGGTTTTCTGGAAAATCCCATTTTCTTTTTTGAACTTTAAAATGGGTGTGCAGAAAATTGGGAAAAATCTTAATAAAAAGTTCCAAATTCAATGCCGAGTTCTTTATCTGAATTTAAGTCGGATCACCACCACTTACAAAAATTCCGTAAAGGATCCGGATTCTTTATTAATAAGGAATTTGATAATAAAAATAGTTTTACCTTACAGAGAAATTGATCGGCGATGGCCACTAAATGACAAATTTGGCAAATTTTTTAAGGCTATTTTTAAAAAAAATAAGTATAAACTAAAACAATCCAAAATTACACGTGAAAAATTCTAATTCACATGTATAAGCAATGTTTGAATTTTTTTACGTGTAATTTTGGATTGTTGTTAAGTTTAATTTTTTAAAAAAAACAACCTTGGAAAATGTGCAAAATTCGTCGATTAGTAGTCATCGCCGGTCAAGTTCTCTGCAAGGTAAAACTATTTTTATTATCAAATCCTTATTTTAAAGAATATGGATCTTTTGCGCAGTTTTGCCATTGCATTTTCTGTAACTTGGGCGCTAGCGATCCGTCTTAACAAGAAAATACCCAAAAAGTTTGGAGTTTCATATATTTTCTTTAAAGTTTAATGAAACACGATTGCTGAAAAATGCATTTGTTTTTTTAGTATAACAATGCATACAGTTCTTGAATATTTTATAAACAATATATGCTTTATTCGAGCATTCATCCAACTATTCCAAAATTCGGTACATATGGAAAGTAAATTATTTATAGTGCTATTTTAAACAATGATAGTTTTCTCATTTTTGCAGCAATTTTTGGAAAATTGTAAAATTAAACTTGGTGTATTGTATAAATGTATCATTTGAATGTGCTGCACTATATGCTGTGCACTGCTAAAATTAATTGAAATTATCAGTTTTTAATACTGATATAATTTTTTTATTACAGTACCAAAGATGCCATTTATAATTCTGGTGAGTTCATAAGGTCATTTATCTCCACGTGCTTCTCAAAAACGGATTATTTGTCGTTAATTTAAAATCACGTAAAATGCTATTTGTTTTCCGTTTCTTTGCAGAAGGATGTTTTGTGAAAATGTATCTACGTGGTCGACCAATAACCATGTATGGACCAGATGCATTGTTAGATGACTACAGTTTAACCAAAGTGGATGGTTTACCAAATCAGAGGTTGAAGTTAGATTGGTGGTATCCTTAATTTGAAATTGCTGACATAAGTTTCATAACGTGAGCACCCCATATTGCATACATGTATAGGTATACAAAACGGTTAATTTGTTCTATACAATAGGCCCCTATAGGTAACCATAACGAACAATTGATAGAACAATTTGGTATAGCACACATAATAGTAATTATTATGTAATTTAAGTTTAATCTCGTGAGAAAATCCAAAACCGCTTATTGTGAGCACCTTAAGTGTCCGCTTCAGAGAGGTAAATTTATCTCTTGGTGACAAAAAATTGGTTGTCCGCGTCGGGTTGTCATCGGTTGTCCGCGAAGGGGGTGAAAAAACATTGTTTTCCTATATTTCAAGGCAGGGGAATCGCAAAATTGTCCGTAAGGAGAGTTGTTCACCCGAGAGGGGTGTCCTTAAAGAGGAATTTCACTATAATAGAAATGTGCAAAATACTTTTTAAAAAACATTTTCCTGAAAACAATATTCTTGGAATTGAGAAAAATTATGCTGTTTATTATTGTCCTTAACTAAAATTATTTGTAAAGTTATGGCTATCGAGGCAAGGATTGTCGCTCAAACCTTCATTACCTTCCAACGGGAGAGATGGTTTATTTCGTAGCTGCGGTTGTTGTCCTGTACAATGTTGAAGAATCGACCCAGAGACATTACACCGGCCATACGGATGATGTCAGATGGTTAGTCTGAGATTATATGTCACACTTTATTCGATTAATTAACCCGTATTCTTACGACCATTTTTCCCTGATCTGCGAGTTCCCTTTCAGCATTGCTATTCACCCAAACAAACTTTTGATCGCCACTGGACAAGTTGCAAGCCACGACCTTCGCGAGGGAAAGGTCTGTTTTCTCTAAAGAACAATTTTGCAAACCAAATGTAGTTATCCTATCGCTTAACGTAATTTTCATTTTTTCTTTACACGCACCAGGCACACGTTAACATCTGGGATTCTGTAAGCTTAAATACGCATCACATTATTGGCCTGGGTGGTGACTTTGATCGTTCGATAGCATGCTTGGCATTTTCCAAACTGGTTAATATTTTTTTCGCTTAATTTCTCATTATTCAAATTCAAATTCGAGAGGTTAATTTAGCATATGAGAATCATGGCGTGTTCTTTTTAGGATGGCGGAGCATTGTTATGCGTTATTGATGAAGGGCACGACCATGGAATATCGGTTTGGGAGTGGCAGAAAACCGAACGAGGGGTGAAGGTTGTGGAAACCAAAGTAAGTATGAAAATAATGATCGGACTAATAATGCTTTGGTTTATGACATACTTAACGTTGAGGACCTTTCAGAGTTCTTCCGAACCTGTTTTGGCTCTAGAATTTCACCCGATGGACAGGAACTGCTTCATCTCTTGCGGGAAAGGACACGTCAATTTCTGGACTTTTGAAGGGAGCACGCTCTTAAAAAGTTCGGGCATCTTTGAGGTTAGTGGCCTTTAGTCTTGTAGCTTAAGCCGGCCACACAAGAGGCAATTTCTTGCCCGAAACAAACTTGGAAATAAAATTTCGTGGAATTTCGGCGTGTGTCGAAATGAAAATTTCTCGCCTGGAAATCGCAATTTATTTCCAGAATGGAATAATATTCTATTCAGGAAATTTATTTCAGTTTCCCGACCAATCAAGAATCAGGAAATATCAGGTGCATGTCACTAGATTACATTTCCCTTTTACCGTATCGATCGGTGATGTCGATATAGGGATAATTGCAGGATATTGATAGGGAATTCCGAAATTTGTTGCTTCACGTGTGTAGCAAAAATTTACATTTGTTCTTTGGAATAAATTGTCTGGAAATTCGGGGCTATTTATTTCGGCCGATAAATTGCCTCGTCTGTGGTCGACTTTATGCCAACATGTTTCACTGTTGCTTTTGTGCATTGCAGAAACATAAACCCAAATATGTACATTGTTTGGCCTTTACGGAAACGGGCGATTTAGTGACTGGCGATTCGAACGGAAACATTCTGCTGTGGGACAGAGGTAGACGTCTGGTGCCGTTTATTTTTATATTTTAAAGACTCCGGCTTTGGTTTTGAAAATAAATTTTAATTAATTAAAGATTTTACCTTTAGGAACAAATAGAGTATCTCGCATTGTGTCTGCTGCTCATGACGGGGGTATTTTCACAATTTGTGCTCTAAAGGATGGCAGCTTCGCCTCTGGTGGCGGAAAAGATCGCATAGTCAAAGAGTGGAATAGCCGCTTTCAGGCTACCGGGAATTTGTCACAGGTATAGAAAAATGTTTCCTGTCATACTAAGTTTCTTAACTTATTTTTGTTGAATGTTTAAAGTACAGATTTTTTTTGTGGCACTCGTATGTTAGATAGCTGAAGCTCTTGGCCCAATTAGAACTTTGTCCCAAGGAAAAGGCAATTTTCTCTTGGTCGGAACGACAAAAAATTGCATTTTGCAAGGGACTCTTGTACTCGGATTTAAAACTGTCGTGCAGGTAATGCTAACCTAATAAGGCTAGGCGCAGACGAGCGGTGCGGGTGCGGTTCGGTATTGTGGTGCAATTTGGCGTGATCCAAATTGCATGCAAAATAATATGAAATTTTGTTTTAATGAAATGTTGAAAAATTTCAAATAAAGTTATGTTAATGTTTGCAATGGTCCCGCGTGTATGTGCACCTCGATTTCGCAAGGTGGGATCGCAGCGGATTCCAGACGGTACCGCACTGCTCTACTGCACCTAGCTAAAGTCTGGGACAGTGCGGTATTACCCAAGTGGGGAATACCCAAGTTGTGATAGCTTCTATAGGTTTAAATTATTGGAAGTTTAGCGATTGTGTATTCTTTCTGATGTTTTAGGGTCATACTGAAGAATTGTGGGGGTTGGCCATTCATCCCAGCCAAAATCAATTTGTTACTTGCGGCCAAGATGGCAATATCCATCTCTGGGATACAATGTCGCATTCTGTAGTCTGGTCGCTGGATATCCAGGTAAATATTTATTTCCTCGTGTCATTTTTAGGATAAATGCCATTATGACTGGCTTAGGGGTTATGATAAACTCCTTGAAATCGGGAGACCCATGTTTGAACCCCGGTCAGCTATCCTGGTTGTGGTTTTTCGTGGTTTCCCACAACCTCCCTTAATCGCACATATAGGCGTATGCCGTGATAGTGCCTCAAAAAGCGGCCACGACCGTATACTCTTCCCCTTCAAAATCTGGCACTTTGACCCATGCCATATGGCATGTTACATGCTGACTACAGGGTAACGAATTGAATGGAATGGAATTGAATTGAATGACTAAACTGTAATGCTCAGTTTTTCTCGGTTTTAACTTTATCATTCATTATAATTATGCTCTCCATGCAAATGTCATGCTTAATTGTCTTGAGTTTTGGTACATGCCTCAAAAATGATTGGGCACCCCTGGTGAATTTCCTAGCTGCGCATTTTCCTAAAAATCGCATTTTTTTTTGCGTTGCGTGGGGCACGAGACCTCCATCTCGCGCCGTCTTGTGCCCTACGCAGACAAAAAATGCGCAGCTAGGAAAACCCGACTTTAACATCTCGCTAATTTTGTAAAAAAATTTAAACTGTTTTTAGGATCGTGCTCAATCTGCATGTTTTTCTCCTGATGGCAGCACTCTAGTGGTTGCTATGGTTTCTGGCCGTTGGTTTGCATTGGATGCGGAAACCAGGGAAGTTTTTGCCAGACACGCTGACGGAAGCGAATCGATCGATGTCGTGAAATTTTCCCCAGGTTTCTTTTTATTTCAAATCTTAACTGCTTTAATACGAGGTGGCAATTTAAAAGTCGTTTTTTGTTTTTCAAGATGGAAGATACATTGCATTTGGATCGCACGACAATAATATTTACATCTATCAGGTGGATGATAATTATCACAAGTACAGTCGCATCGGCCGTTGTTCCGTGAGTAACATTATTTTTCTTGTATTTTATCTCGATTTCAAACTCCGGGCCTTTCATTTTTTCGGTATTTTCATGCTGGTATTTAATTTCTGGTATCCTCAAATACTTTGGGAAATACTCTTCGACATTCGTGGGCATATTTTCCTGCCTTTGTGTTTTCTATACCGGCATACCCAATCTTATTTTAATCCATCTTGATCTGCTTTAAATATGACGTTACCGTCGTCAGGGAGACGAAAAACAGCCACAGAAACGCAGATACTACTGCGCGGTACGATGACATTTTTCAACTTTTACCCACCTCACATTCTATTAACGAAAGCCATCCATGCACGGCATTTTAATAACTCGCACGCACTTTGTCCGGTTTCCATTAGAGGAAAATTGCATCTGAACGCTTTCGAGTCCTAAAATCCTTCGGCGTTTGTCCACTTGGCATGTTGCATGGTTTCTTGCATTTCAGATTCTTTTCTGGAAGCCATATCACTGTCTTTGTAAATAAGTTAGCAGAAACGATTAGCTGCTTGGTTTTTCGTGATCTTTTTTTACTGTAAAAAAATATTTTTATCACAGGGCCATTCTAGTTTTGTCTCTCACCTGGATTGGTCGAACGAAGGCTCGCTTTTAAGGAGTAATTCCGGCGATTTGGAATTATTATTTTGTGAGTTTCAAATATTTACACGTCATGATATTTCGGTGCGCTCATGATTTAAAGCAGGTTTTAATTATCGATTTCTTTCTCGTTTAGGGAATGCGCCAGTCTGCAGGCAGATAACGTCGGCTACTCAGCTGCGGAATTTGGAGTGGGAAAGTGAAACGTGTCCTATAGGATTCTGTGTTTTGGGTATGAATTTCAGCTTTTTTTTTTAATTTTTGTGTGAAAAATATTACTCAATTTATGCTTGCATTGAAATCAGTTTTAATGGGCAATTAAAATTGACCACAAGGGACATAAATTTAATTTAGCGTTGACATATTGTCGAGGTTAATTGAATAACGCTAAAAGTGTGAAATTAAAATTGAAACAATTTACAATTTGTAAATGATATTTTATCAGGAATCTGGCCCGAGGGAGCTGATGGAACGGACGTCAACTGTTGCACTCGGTCCAACAATCGGAAGTTATTGGTCACTGGGGATGATTGGGGAAAAGTGAAGCTTTTCTCCTACCCCTCTCATCATCTTAAGGTAAGCAGGAAAAGGGCTAGTTCTTTTCTTCTTCTGGAAATTTCATACCCAACTAGCGCACCCCATTGGGATTGAACCATGGGGTGTGTTACTTGGAGGGATGTGCTATATGATGGTTCAACTGAACCATAATAAATGGTAAAATAAAATAAAATGCAGCTCATTTCTAATAAATGACCATAATAAATCAGAAATTATTATCCTAATGAAGATGCACAAATATATATTGTGCAATTTTAAATGTTTTTAACAAATATATATATAAAACAAATATACGCTCGTATACAACTGCATCTATATAGATGTAGCCATTTTTACTTAATTGGGTGTACGTGCATGTATCTAAATCCCTTTTTTGTTAAACATGCATTCACTATATGCTAATGTATTTTATTTGACATTTATCGCCCTCATTTTGGGATTTCCCAGTGGGTGAAATTTCATTGTTGCATGCTTTGGCGTACGCTCTTCGCAGGTAAAAATCATGATTTTGTCCCAAGAAACCAGAGCACAAGTCGCGTTTCGCAGGGAATACGCTATATAGAGGTAGCTTGTTCTATAAAATCTATCCGTGCCGACTGCGAGAGTGCGCTACTCCCAGGTAGTATGCTTTATGGAGGGCTCTTATTTGCAGGTTTCACTGTATTACGTTTCTTTTAAATTTGCTTGTTACGTGAATAATTTTACCAGGTTTGAAGACTATTAGTTTTGCCAAAAATATGTTTTCTACTAAGCTTGCACAACTTTTTACGCTGAAATAAAAACAATCTTTTGTATTTATAGTTTAAATTTTGTTGTTTTAGGCACTCTGTCACACTTACGGAGGTCACAGCAGCCATGTTACGTCAGTCGGATTTTTGAGCGACGACACGCGCCTTCTTTCTCTCGGTGGAAAGGACTGTTGCATCATGCAGTGGATGATATTTTAAGCGAAGGGGGAAACTCGAAGGAACCCTGTAAGTGTTGTTATTGTACAAAGAACCCAATGCCACTGAATGTAGACTTTTTAATGAGGTAGGTGTGATTCTGTCGTGTATGAATGTTTATGCGTGGTAAAATATTGGAGGGGTGCGGATGGCCGCAATCCGTAGCAAGGTGTATAGCTTTCGCTAAAAGAAGCTTAGCGGGTTTTGTACGTGTGGGGCTGAGCCACAACGGTTTGTTAGCCCTTGGGCAGGTTTGCCACTGGCTCACTATCTGTATTTTATCCTGTCGCTGATGTATTGTTTTGGTGAGCAAAGATTGTTATCCCATTTTCCTGTTATAGTTCCGTAAAAATAGCGCGATATTTAATTTTTAACAAACACATTTTTCTTTGAGACACTTTGAGTTTGTGGCAACTTCCTAATCGGGTCGGGGTTTCCCTATTTAAATGTGTATTTACAGTAATAGTCTTTACATTAAGTGTTTTTTGAAAAAAAATAATCTGATATTTTATCAGGTGGTTGTCGTTTGCAAATTTGTAAGTTTTATAATATGTATATTAGCAGATTTTCTATAATATATACGTGGGTCAGTTGTTAATAACCATGGATGCATAGTGCGTGAATTGGATTGCTTTTACATTTTATTGCAGCCAAAATTGCCTGATATAGTTACTTTACACAAAAATGTATTAACAATAGCAACTGGCAGACTCCTGCAATTATTAATTGGAAAAGTTGATAAAATATAATTCCACTGCATTGTTGCATTGCAAACTATTACAACTAAACCCAAACAAACACTTATTGAATTAGTTTTTAGCAACATTTTCCTAGAAACTATGCACGAATTTACTTCTTGGGCAACTTTTATAACTAACGGACTCGTGTAAGTCGAATTTTAATTACAATCAAGACTTTACTTCTACAAGTAATTAATAAATCTATTAAACTGGACTAGCTTTTCATAACATAATAACAGGATGAATGAAAACATGAATTACAGTTTTTAAAAAGCTGACATTTGCCTTCAATTCTTTATATAGTTATATATTTTCTTCATTTTAAAAAAAAGTGTGTATATGAATTAATGCCATGTAGTTGTAGACCTGTTTTTAAGATATCGTAAGAGATATAAAACTTTTGTATAGAACTGCAACTGACTGAACAACATGATTTAAATTAATTTGTAAATAAAGTTTGAAAACATGACTGCCTGCTTGAGCTAGGTTTGTATTTCTACACTGTATGTACATGGTAAATGTACATTAAGGTGGACTTGGTGTAGCGTAAAATGACCTGTTCAATTTTGGAATGGCGGAACTTTTAAATCTTTGTTATTAAAGTGATGCAGAAATGCACCTTATATTACTGAAAATTTATACAAAAATTTAAAAATTACATTGTTTGGCGCCTTTTGAAAACATGTATGGACTCGCTATCGACAGTGATGCCATAGAATGTACATGCACAACGAAAGTGATCATATTAAATTGAGCGTACCCGCCGTGACAAATCGTAAATAATATTTATGAGCACGGAGTTTCATTTAAAAATCTTTGAAAAAACCCATTAATTTTGTTTTAATTTTGAATCTTAACGAGAATAAATACGTGTATTTTTTAAACTTAATGATATCTACATGATCAAGTATCTGGCAACACAACCTGTATGGGCGCTCTCGTTTGTTTGGATGAATCAGTTCATTCGATTCGTTCGATCGAAAAGAGTCGTTCATTTGATTCTTTTCGTTGTATCTCTGTTATTTATGGCTCGATTTTTATGACATTACTTTTGTAGCACTCAGAATTATGTCTACTTTCTTATCTTGTAGTCAAATTTAAAAAAGTTAAAAACGTCGATTTTTATCTAATTTTTGATGAATAAAAAATCGAAATTGTAACTTTTTCCAAATGTGACTGCACATTTTAAAAGTGGACACTGTTCTGAATAGT
>JAQGCC010004796.1:0-12549 GCA_034698905.1 Xestoiulus laeticollis | reverse complement strand
TCATAACACTTTTCCATCAAAATGGCATATGACGTCATAACACAATTGTCGTAAAATACCACGACTTAACATAAGGATCGATACGTTGATGATATGACGTCATAGTCTCATCTGACGTCAGAGATCATAACACTTTTCCATCAAAATGGCATATGACGTCATAACACAATTGTCGTAAAATACCACGACTTAACATAAGGAATTTCCATCATAACACTTGTCCACCAAAATGGCATATGACGTCATAACACAATTGTCGTGAAATACCAGCACTCAACATAAGGATTGATACGTTGATAATATGACGTCATAGTCTCATCTGACGTCAGAGATCATAACACTTTTCCACCAAAATGGCATATGACGTCATAACGCAATTGTCGTGAAATACCAGCACTCAACATAAGGATTGATACGTTGATAATATAACGTCATAGTCCATCACACGTGCCACAACCAACCACAGATTGTCATAACACGTCATATGTTTCTTCTCTGACGTCACAATACAACCCAACAGTAACACAAGTCATAAGTTCTATTCATCATCTGACGTCAGCGATCATAACACTTGACCATCAAAATGGCATATGACGTCATAACACAATTGTCGCGAAATACCACGACTTAACATAAGGATTGATACAATGATAATATGACGTCATAGTCTCATCTGACGTCAGAGATCATAACACTTGACCATCAAAATAGCATATGACGTCATAACGCAATTGTCGTAAAATACCTCGTCTCAACACAAGGATTGATACGTTGATAATATGACGTCATAACACATATGATCGTCACATTGCATCACAAACTTATGAATAAAACACAATGAAACCGGTTTTAAGTTTTTCATTTAACTCACGCAAACTATATATTTACAAATTACAATTATGCAAACGATAATAATTATAATAATTATAATAATAATAATAATAACAATCATAAGCAATAATAATTTACACTTTTTAAAAAAAGGTTCAAAATTTAAACAATTTTCTCACCTTTTTTTTTAAGAATTTCTTGTACAATATATACAAAATAATTACACACTCAAAAAACGTCGATGAAAAAAAAACTTTCGTCCATTTTTAAAAAACGACGATAAATTTAATATCATTTTAATTAAAGAAACTGAAAAAAACATCCATTGAAAAGCCTACAGAAAAAGCGGCCATCTTTAGACTATCGTGACTCCAAAGATGGCCGCCGTAAGCTCAATTTAGCATCAGTTTAATAAGCTTAACAATTCCACTAGTGGAGGAAGGGAACAAAAGCCGCCATCTTGAGACTCTCGAGCCTCCAAAGATGGCCGCCGTAAACTCAATTTAGCATCGGTTTAATAAGCTTAACAATTCCAATGGTGTCGGGGGGGAAAAGCCGCCATCTTGGGACTCTCGAGCCTCCAAAGATGGCCGTCAAAGCAGGTAGAAAACAGCAGAGAAATGTGTTTATTTCTGGGGCCTTTTTCAAAAGGCCTAAAACTGGATTTCGTAGAAATTCGTATATTAAAAGACGTCATTTTTAAGCAAAAGGCCTTTCGCTTCGTATAATCGCGAGGGGGCGCTACACTCCTCGCGCTTCTATATTTACACATAGGACCCTTTTTTCCGCTTCACTTTTTCCCCCCCCCTCCCCCCAAGATGGCGGAATAACCGGAACCGGAAACAGGATTTTAAATTTTAGGTTTTGAGATATACAAAAATAGATCAAGTCTCACTTTAGATTCTGCATAAAAATGCGTCTAGAATTCAAATGATAGAAAAAAAATGTTTGAGAAACAATGTTTCCATAACAACATTAAGTTGAAAACAATGTTTTAGCAGACAATTTTAAAAAAAGTTTTAGAAACAATGTTTCCATAACAACATTAAGTTGAAAACGATGTTTTAGCAGACAATTTAAAAATAAAATGTTTTAGAAACAATTTAAAAAAAATGTTTGAGAAACAATGTTTTCATAACATTAAGTTGAAAACAACGTTTTAGCAGACAATTTTTAAAAAAAGTTTTAGAAACAATGTTTTCATAACAACATTAAGTTGAAAACAATGTTTTAGCAGACAATTTAAAAAAAGTTTTAGAAACAATGTTTTCATAACAACATTAAGTTGAAAACAATGTTTTAGCAGAAAATTTAATAAATAAAAGTTTTAGAAACAATGTTTGCCATGACAACATTAAGTTGAAAACAATGTTTTCGCAGAAAATTTAAAAAAAAGTTTAAGAAACAATGTTTTCATAACAACATGTTGAAAACATGTTTTAGCAGAAAATTTTATAAACAAAAAAGTTTTAGAAACAATGTTTGCCATGACAACATTTAGTAGAAAACAATGTTTTAGCAGAAAATTTAAAAAAAGTTTTAGAAACAATGTTTGCCATGACAACATTAAGTAGAAAACAATGTTTTAGCAGCAGAAAATTTAAAAAAAGTTTAAGAAACAATGTTTCAATAACAACATTAAGTTGAAAACAATGTTTCAGATTTGAAAAATTGTTTTCTAAAAAACAACTTTCAATACTTAGAAAAAATGTTTCTATAACTTTATAATGGACAATGTTTCAGTGTTTTTTAAATTTATAGATTTGAAAACAATGTTTCAGATTTGAAAAATTGAATTGTTTTCTAAAAAGCAACCAACATACGTTGAAAAATGTTTCTATAACTTTCTAACGGACAAACAATGTTTCCGTATTGATTTGAAAAAAGCAATGTTTTTGCAAAAAAACACAAAATTTTACAATTGAAAATAAAAAACCGATTTTTTTGAAAAACAATGTTTCTAGGGGTGACTAAGTAATATGTATTTAGACAAACAATGTTTTTGCGCTTGAAATTTAAACAAAAACTATGTTTTCAAAGCAATGTTATCTTAAAACAAAACACGAAATCCAGTTTCAGCCTTTTAATTAAGCCAAAAAAGCTAAAGAGCCGCCATCTTTGTGAACCATTCAACAAACAAAAAACAAACAAAAAACAAAAAAACAAAAACAAAATCAATAATTCATTCTTTTGTTTCATATTTTTCCCCTGACATTCTTTTCAATGAAAATAATTTAAATTATTTCGCTCCACCCTTTAAAAAAAAGAAAAAGCGAGTTCATGGGGTCAACGGCCGCCATCTTGCATCTCAAAACGGTCTTGACCTGTCCTGGACACCTACTGCAATATAGAACACTGTCATGCAGCAAATGGAAACATTGCAGTATTTTAAATCAAAATTACAACTAAAAATGTGACAAATTTGCAACAAAAACTAATTAAGCCAACATTCAAGAGATAAAAAAATTAGGGGTTTCAAGATGGCGCCGCGAGCACTTAAGATACTCCAGATGGCTAAGCAAGGCCTTGCTTACGTTTTCCAGGACGGCTTAAGACGAACCAATTGCTTAAGCAAGGTCTTTCTTACGTTTTCTAGAGGCTTTCTAAAGTAAACACCGCTTACTTAAGATGTACATTGTACCAGTTTGGGGGTAAGCAAGGGCTTGCTTAAGTTTTCCAGGACGGCTTAAGACGAACCAATTGCTTAAGCAAGGTCTTTCTTACGTTTTCTAGAGGCTTTATAAAGTAAACACCGCTTACTTAAGATGTTCATTGTACCAGTTTTAGGTAAGCAAGGGCTTGCTTAAGTTTTCCAGGACGGCTAAAGACGAACCAATTGCTTAAGCAAGGTCTTTCTTACGTTTTCTAGAAGCTTTATAAAGTAAACACCGCTTACTTAAGATGTACATTGTACCAGTTTTAGGTAAGCAAGGGCTTGCTTAAGTTTTCCAGGACGGCTTAAGACGAACCAATTGTTTAAGCAAGGTCTTTCTTACGTTTTCTAGAGGCTTTATAAAGTAAACATTGCTTACTTAAGATGTACACTGTACCAGTTTTAGGTAAGCAGGAGCTTGCTTAAGTTTTCCAGGACGGCTTAAGACGAACCAATTGCTTAAGCAAGGTCTTTCTTACGTTTTCTAGAGGCTTTCTAAAGTAAACACCGCTTACTTAAGATGTACATTGTACCAGTTTTAGGTAAGCAAGAGCTTGCTTAAGTTTTCCAGGACGGCTTAAGACGAACCAATTGCTTAAGCAAGACCTATCTTACGTTTTCCTGAAACTCCACCAGAAAAGCACTGCTCAAGATACACGCCCTTCTTCAAGTGCTTCGTTTTCGGTACACCGGCCTTGCGTTTCCAATTTACAAATTAAAACAGCGTGCACACGCAGAGGTCAATGACCTCCAGAGTGACCTGGTTGACCCCTGGTGGTCATGCTCTGCATGGGCTGAAGCCGCCCACGTTTTCAAAACTTATCTTATTTTCAAAAAGCATTCACCTTTTTCAAAATTTTTCATTGTTTTCGCCTCGCCTTAATTCTCGTAACTAACCATCTTTAGGCGCCATCTTGGAAATTTTCGAGCACCCTAATTGATCAATTTTTTAAAAAAATACAGCTTTAAATTAATTATAAATTAAAACAGCAAATTATCAGGTTTTTTAATTTTCCCCTTATTTCACGTATTTTATAAACTTCGCTCAATTTCTAACAAAAATCGCTTAAGCAATAGTTAATTCGTCCCGGGTTAACGCCATCTTGAAGCTCATGGTCGCCATCTTGAGACTCCCCAGACGCCATCGTGACATCATAGTCACGTGATCGAGTCATTGACCAACAGGCTTTCGCAGAGGGCTCGTCAAAAAAAAACGCCCTCTGGTGGTTAATTCGTCACATTAGTGGACCCAGCCGAAGTTCTAAAAAATATACGTTTTTTTTTCTATGTTTCGTCGCTTTCGTCTTTCGCCCCGCAAAGGGCCGTCACGCTGCTGCCCTTTCATTTAAGGGGCTGCTTCGAACACGTTTCAGACGCGGCTTTTGCGTGCAAAACACGTCGCGAACATGCAAATGAGCGTGTTCTTGACAAGTTTCAACAGTCTAATATCGTTTGATTAGGTGTGTTTGCAATCTAGAGCAAGTTTTGGCACAACTAGACTCCCGCAGGAGTTGTTCCATTCCAACCTGGGACCATTTAGGACCAAGGTACCACGTGGACCTTCCCATTACCCGTCAGGACCTTTCGCTACCCACCCAGACCTCATTACCCTCCAGGACCTCCTTTCGTTACCTACCAGGATCTTCAGAGTACCCACAAAGATTCTTTCTCTACCTACCAGGACCCATCTCTCAGTTACCCTCCCGGACCTTGTCGCTAACCACCAGGGCCTATCTCGCTACCCTCCAGGACCTTCACGCTTCCATTCAAGGGTCTCATGACCCACTAAGAACCTTCTTGCTACCCACCAGGACTCATCTCGCTACCCTTCCGGACCTTGTCGCTACACTCCAGAACCTTGTCGCTACCCACCAGGACCCATCTCACTACCCACCAGGACTCATCTCGGAACCCTCCAGGACCTTCGCGCTACCACTCCAGAGGTCTCATGACCCACGAATCATGAGGACCTCATTACCCTCCAAGAACAGTCTCGCTACTCCCAGGACCTTATCACCACCCTTTGGGCCTTCTTGCTACCCTCCATGATCTTTCCCCGCTGCCTGGACCTTCTAACTAACCACGAGGACATCACTACCCTCCAAGAGTCTTTTTATGTTACCCACCAGGACCGTCTCGATACCCACCAGGATCTTCAAAGAACCCACGAAGATTTTTTCGCTACCTGCCAGGACCTTTTCTTAACTTCGACCATGACAAGTTCACGCATCGCTTATAATCTAAATTCTCGTAATTATTCAGGCTAGCTTACGCACAGGGGGTTGGGGGGGAAAGGGGTGCTCTCGCTGACTAGCCCCTAGACCTCCAGCGCCATACATCGAGAAGCGACAATCGCAAATCCTTGCCGGCAGCTTAGTCGCCGAACACGCAAT
Organism: Xestoiulus laeticollis; assembly: GCA_034698905.1. Lineage (NCBI taxonomy): Eukaryota > Metazoa > Arthropoda > Diplopoda > Julida > Julidae > Xestoiulus > Xestoiulus laeticollis. The sequence continues at coordinate 6,672 of JAQGCC010004796.1, read as the reverse complement.
ATTTCCAATCTCAAGACATAACACGCTGGCTTATGAGCGTATGTCGCAGATCTCGCGTCAAAACCTGCTTATCGCGAGTTTGGACGCTTTTACCCCGAGAAACTGCGTGCATTCCATGCCCCCTAAAGAAAGACCGAACATTGGCAATAAAAGTGCGAGAAACCAACAACTTCTCCGATACGATTCACCACGAGATTGCAGCGGCGCTTCCGCAATCCTGCTTTCGTCGGCTGCCGTTTAGTTTCTAAGCTGCGCTGAAAGCTGCGAAGAGTTGGCAAGAGACGGCAACAATCATCCGTTTTCCTTTCCGGAGCCGACGAGGACCTTCGTGACAACCGCCAAACAGGTCACAAACTGTGAGACAAGGGTAAAGACCGCCATTTTTCCTTCCTGTGCAGGAAAGGGCAAGCCGACGAGGACCATTAGGAGACCGAATTGTCGCTAAAGGCCTGTCGGTGGAAACGGCAACGACGTTGACATCAACGGTAAAGACGACAACGACAACTTTGATACGCCGAAAAGGTGCAAGGTGGATAGATTTTGTGCATCCCCGAGTGCGGCTCGGGTCCTTTTTTTTCCATCCGCATGGGGGGGGGGGCCTCTCTTTACCTCGTCTTGCGCTTCGACTGTTTGCATATCTTGCGCCTTTTCACTATCATCTCATAAAGGACCTCCAGGCCCTCGTCCAGCCCGTCGCCGATGATGGCGCAAGCCGGCTGAACGTGCCACAGGTGGCCAGGGGCCAGTTCGTGGAGTCCCAGCAGCTTTTCGATCTCCGCTGGGTCCTTGGCCCCCGGAAGGTCCTGCTTGTTGGCCAGCACGAGGATGGGAACTCCCTGGTTCTCGGCCTGCCGCGCCATCTTCAGCAGTTCCATCTTGGCCTCCTCCATGCGCTCCTCGTCGACGCTGTCCAGCACGAAGACGATGCCGTCCGTGCAGCGGGTGTAGGACTTCCACAGGGGGCGCAGCTTGTCCTGGCCGCCCACGTCCCAGATCAGGAAGCTGGTGCCCTTGGCCTTGCCGGTGGTGCCCTTTACCTGCAAGCGAATTGGATTTAGTCAACAGTCGGAACGCATACCTAAACTCGGTTTTTCCCAACAGCGCAGTGCAGGAACCGGTATGCTCACCATTGAAGTTTGGGTGGCCGAAAATGGCCGACTATTGCCGATGCACTGGCAGCGCACCATAGTGGCGAAGTAGCGGAACGTTCAACAATCTACGTATATACAGCGCACGCATTGCCATTCGATAGAATAGAATAGAATTTTCAAATAAGAGAGCGCAGTGACGCTTTATTTCGCTGCTTTACCAGGCAGGTGGCGATACTGGCGCGTTGGCAATAATCGGCCATTTTCGGCCACTCAAGAATTTCTCCAGCGAGCACACCGTTTCCTATACTGCGCCGACAGCCTAAACGGACAGTGTCTGCAAATGGGCCTCTCACCTTTTCGCAGTTGAATCCGATGGTGGGCACCGTGTTGAGATACTGGTCGAACTTGAGCCTGTAAAGGGCCGTTGTTTTGCCGGCCGAGTCCAGGCCCAGCATGACCACGTGCAGGGTGCCCTGGGCCGAGGGCAGGTTGTCCAGCAGGGAGCTGCCCTTGCTCACGTTGGCCCCCATCTGGTGGTCTCCGGCCGCTAGGTGGCTCCGCTCACTGCCGGCAGCGACGGCGACGCCTGCCGGCCATGTTGCAAAAAGGGCTATCGGTGTAATCCGGCCCCTAAGACGACACTGTCACTCGTGACAGTCACGACAGTGACAAGATGGCGACTAAGGGCTACTACAGTGGTAATCCAAAATATCTTCCAAGTTGAATGCTAAGGGCACATCACTCACACACAGGCACAAATCACGCTTAAGAGATTCACGAAATCGTTTTTTTATCCATCTTTCATTTGTTTTATTCGTTGTTAATGTTGATTTGTTACATCGACGTATATTCCTAGAGAGTTGCTACCATCTTCTCGACTGTGTTCATGAAGAATGCTGTCAAAAAAAAGAAAAATAATTTGTATTATACATGTCGAAAAAAAACGATTTAAAATACAACAAATTAAAATGTTATAATCACGCGCAAATAACAGCAAATAATTGTTGTTTATCACAACAACAACAACAAAAAAAGAGATAAAATTTAATGGGGGGGAGGAAAAATAATCATTTCAAATAAAAACTGGGAATGAATTTTTCAAGTTCAAAAATAATACACATGTTCAAACGAGGAGAATGTCGAATGAATAATGAATTTCAGTTTTTATAACGGTGAGATTTTCACAATTTTATTTATTTATTAGTAATTAAACACTCAAAGAGTACTTGTCGCGCAATTATAACAATAGTGAGTTTTATTACTGCATCTTTTAGGGCCTTCATCGGGTGCTTAAATTACTCACAAGACGTATAGGCCTACTGCATTTTCCCAATTCTTTTATGGGACAATTTCAAGGACCCCATGCACATAAACATGTATATCAGCAAAAGAGGGACCCATGGCTCAAGTTTTAAAATTTTAAAATTCAGGAAATGGGGAAGGAAGGGGGGAAGGTTGGGGGGGGGGGGATGAATTGCATGTAAGCATGCAGACCATAGCATAATCAATAATTATTCGTGACATATTATGAAAATATTGAATATTGTTTTATACAAGTATAGGTATCGAATTCCGAAACACAGTATACATGTTTTTGAAAAAATATAATGCAACAATTCAAAAATGCAAAACTGCAGCATATTTGTTGAACGTCTAATTAAAAAAACTCATGTATAGCCTACATATACAATTGTACATGTATAGTCGTCATTCAGATTCTTTAAATTATAATGCAGAATATCGGAAAACTGGATGTAACTATAGCCTTTTATTATAACAACGTCGACTTTAATTTGAGCGACATTTTGGTTTTTCATTAAAGAGCGTTTGCATACCAGAATAAACATTATTTTCTAAAAAAAATATTCTATTATTTGTTTAATTTTTTTGCTTATTATTATTTATATGAATTCCATTTCATGGAAACATGTCCGTAAAGTTTACCAGAAGACACTCATACAATTATAAACTTTACATATACATATATTTCCATGAAACGGAATATACATATATACATAAACAAAAAATTTAAACAAATAATAGAATATTTATGCTAGGTCCTTGTACATTTCATTTGTTTTCCTATCAGTTTCCAAAATTAAGTAAAACAATATAATTTAGAAAATAATGTTTATTCTGGTATGCGCAACCCCTCTTTAATGAAAAACCCAAATGTCGCTCAAATTAAAGTCGACGTTTTTATAAAAGGCTATATTTACATCCAGTTTACAGATATTCTGCATTATAATTTAAAGAATCTGAATGACGACTACGTGTACAATTGTATATGTAGGCTATACATGAGTTTTTTTTAATTAGACGTTCAGAAAATGCTGCAGTTTTGCATTTTTGAATATTTTTTTATTTAATTTTGGAAACTGATAGGAAGAATTGTATAATGTACGAGGCCCTAGCATAAATATTCTATTTATTTGTTTAATTTTTTTGCTCATTATTATTTATATGAATTCCATTTCATGGAAACATGTCCGTAAAAGTTTACCAGAAGACACTCTACAATTATAAACTTTACATATACATATATTTCCATGAAACGGAATATACATAAATACATAAACAAAAAATTTAAACAAATAACAGAACATTTATGCTAGGTCCTTGTACATTTCATTTGTTTTCCTATCAGTTTCCAAAATTAAGTAAAACAATATAATTTAGTAAAAAAAAGGCTTATTCTGGTATGCAACCCTCTTAACGAAAAACGTCAACATAATATAAATCGAAACATTCTTCCAGATTTCCGGGATAAAAAACGAACGTCAAAAAATTCTAGAAACATTGCAAATCCGAAACAGAACGCCCAGAAACGTTCGATAATTGCCACGATTGATTCCAATTTCCACGAGACTATACATTCGAAATTCGCCCAAAAGATTCCAAAAGAACGTACATGGATATCGACATTCGAAAATCAAGAGGAGGAATCGTTCGATTTCAGCCTCTATTTCGTTCCAAATTCACCATCATTAGCACTCGAAATTATTACAAAACATTCCAATCAAAACGTTCCGCGATCATTCCGTTTTCCATCTCGATTTCTAGAATCACCAAACATTCGAAAATCCGAAGGAAACGTTCGATTTCAAACCTCAATTTCGTTCCAAAATCGCCATATAGGCTAGCTAGCATTCGGAATTATTCCAAAACGTTCCAATCGTTAATTCCGTTTCCATCTCGATTTCGTTCTAGAATCACCGAAAACATGCGAAAATCCATTGGAGGAAACGTGTTCGATTTCAAACCGCGATTTCCATTCCAGAATCCTCCCAAATTATACACATTCCGAAATTCTTTCGAAGCAGATATTCCGAACGAACGTCTCTCGTCTTGGAACGCGCATTCGAAAATACAAGGAGGAATATATAAATACATGTATATATAGCGTTCCATATCGATATCGATTTCGTTCTAGAATCCCCATGCAAACATTCGAAAATCCGAAGGAAAAAAAAAGATTTCGATTTCAACCTCAATTTCGTTCAAAAAAATACCATATAAAGCATTCGAAATTATTCCAAAACATTCCAATATCGTTCCGTTTCCATCTCGATTTCGTTCCAGAATAACCAACCAAAAACTATTCGAAAATCCTGGACAAATCGTTCCAATTTCGATCTCGATTTCGTGTTCTAGAATCGCCAAAACCTTCCATTAATATACAATTACCCATTCCAAAAGAACGTATACATGCATTGTACGTATGGAAAACATTCGAAAATCCTGGACAAATCGTTCCAATTTCGATCTCGATTTCGGTTCTAGAATCGCCAAAACCTTCCATTAATATACAATTACCCATTCCAAAAGAACGTATACATGCATTGTACGTGTGGAAAACATTCGAAAATCCTGGACAAATCGTTCCAATTTCGATCTCGATTTCGTGTTCTAGAATCGCCAAAATCTTCCAAAATTAATTCCAAAAGAACGTCTGGAAAAACACTCGAAAATCCGGAGGGAAAAATATATACACATGTATAAATAGGCCTACCGAATCCGATTCACCCGATGCAAAATCAAGATTCCGAGAGAATGTATATCAACGTCTATAGAAATTCGGTTAAATGAGAATCTCGAATCTTATTTAGGGAATTTATACATGTATATATATATATCGTTCGAATTCCGGGAGGGGGGAGGGGGATGGATGTGAATCTCGGTTCCAGAATAAATCCAGAAACATGCATTGGACATACATGAAAATAATGTAAAATATTCCAGCTGGCAAAAACATAACACGTACGTAGACTACATTACATAAGCTTTTAATCTCGTTTAAAAAAAAAAACGGTTAGAAAAACGTGGTAAACGTCGTTTAACCGAACATTGACACCACACTTAAGAGTAAAAAGAGATATACGTTAACATGTACAGTGTATATGGAAAAAAAGCTTACCTTTTTATCTTGCTTTTGAAAAAATCCTGGTCGAAGAAGTGAAGAAAATTTGCAACAAGAGGTCCGGTTGCCATGGGCTATTGGAAAAACACAAGATATATAGGAGGAGACGACGAAGGACCCAAATTGCAAAAGGGTCCTTGGAATCCCCTTAATCGGGTCTGTACCGTGGGGTGTGAAATGAGTGCAATTAAAATGTGTGGTTCCTCACTATATTGAAGCCGAAATATTCGGGTCACCTTCGGGTACCTCGACCCGACTCGCTCGCCCTACTAAAAAACTAAATTTTATCCTCCTCTATTTTCCTCTTTTTCCTTTTCCTTCTCTCCCTTTATTTCGTCTCTTCGACCGTTCCGAAGACCCTCCCCCCCCCACCTCACCCTTAGGGGGAAGGGGTGGGGGAGGGGATGACGCCATCTTGGAGGCTAGTGCAAAAGTTGGCGGGAAAATACGAAACGCCCTTATCTGGACGTATAGGGTCCTTTGAGTTTATATTTTTGGATGCCATTTGTCCAGTTTTTTTGGGGGGATCAACGTCACGTTGCCACAAATATCATTTTGCAGGTTATGAAAAACTAGGTTGAAAAATATGCTATAAAGGTCACATTTAGGCTCTATTAGTGCGCGTGCAGTTAATTATATGTACATTGTAGCTCAAAGTGGCGCCCTATATGTGCAAAACCGGCCCTACGTGTACAACAAGCTCAATCCGGCACTATAGATGTATACACTAAGCTCAACAGGCCCCAGCATGCGCATGCACAAAAAGCTCAAATAGGCCTCATGTGCACACTAAGCTCAAATAGGCTCTATAATGCACAATCAAATCAAACGGGCCCCATGTGCGCAAATAGCACAAATAGACACCATGTGCGCAATAAGCTCAAACAGGCCCCATGTGCACAAAAAGCTCAAATAGGCTCTATAATGCACAATCAACTCAAACGGGCCCCATGTGCACAAATAGCACAAACAGGCTTCATGTGCACAAATAGCACAAATAGACACCATGTGCGCAATAAGCTCAAACAGGCCCCATGTGCACAATAAGCTCAAATAGGCTCTATAATGCACAATCAACTCAAAAGGGCCCCATGTGCACAAATAGCACAAACAGGCTTCATGTGCACAAATAGCACAAATAGACACCATGTGCGCAATAAG
>JAQGCC010004795.1:0-12552 GCA_034698905.1 Xestoiulus laeticollis | reverse complement strand
AAAAATCTGGCACTTTGCCCCCTGCCACATGGCATACTACATGCTGACTGCAGGGTAAAGAATTGAATTGAATTGACTAATTTAATAATTCTCTTTTCTTCTAAACGTTTAATAAGCGTCACCAAAAGGCCAATAACCATTAATCAACGTTAAAACCAATTATCAACGTTTAATAGCACATGAAATGCTACTAGGGATGTTCATTGCAGTCTCGGTAATCCGACACCATTTTTGATTTCTGTTTGAATACCTCTATATTTAGGGCTATCTTGAATATAAGCTGTGGTTACGCATCCAGGGATTGGATTATAGCTGAAAACCTATATTTTGCACAATTTGGTATTTTTAATAGCTATTGATTGTGGAAAAAATTCACAAATTTGTACAAAGTGCCACCTAAATGTACATTGTATATCTTAACAAGTTTTACTCTATATTATTATCATCTGAAATTGAAAGAACAGAATCGTTATGTAATCAGGCAATGGAATTACGATAAATGTCACGGTTTCAGGCAACACCAAAAATCTTGATAATTAAGTCAATCTAAAAATAATTACAACACAAGTTTCTGAATTTCTATATATTCAAAAGTGAATGCATGGTATAACATCTGTTGTTTTCTGCATTGTGTCCTCAAGCAGGATTAGTCAAATTGTTAATTACAATTGTTTTGATAGGAAAAAAGCTAATGTGAATGTAGGAGTGAGTGTACACTTCACTGACATGTTATAGGTAGTATTTTACCCTCGATGTTCATGTTTATACAATGACAGTAAATCTTTGTCATGTATACACTGCAGGATTTGAAAGGCGATATTTTCAGTTACATGACACCGTGTGACATTCTTCTAGGGTGTGCATTGTTTAATTAATCCCGACCCAATGAACTTTACATAATAAAAAAGTGCAATAGTGTGTAAATAGTGAACAGTATAGGTCCTATATACAGTGAATGATCGCTTGTCTCTTGTTTGTATCTTCTGCAAGGATGGTATAGGAATTTTTTGTTTTGTTTTTGAAAAGTAAGCTATATATATATATATACTAAATATAGAACCTTTAGAGTGGACATTGGTTGAGATGCGATGCAAACAGCGCATGTGCGCTAATAAGGTTTCCATTTGCTCTTCATCCCAAATGTTTTTAGTAGGCCTAACGAAGTCGTAGAAGACCGAATACTTATCTAAATAAACGTTTACAGGAAATACATCTTTCAACAATTGGGAAATCTATCTTGAGCTAGCTTATCTGGGTTCTCTGTTTATACGTGTGAAAATCAGTAGCAGGAGTTTTTCCATATTCAGTTCAGAGAAAATGAGTTAATGTATACCATGAGCTTTTCGCTTCAAAAATGATAAATATACATGTACATGTCATAATCAACGCAGAAAACTTTTCTTATTTACGCTTATGACAAATTAACAATAATTGCATACGTTAAGGCTGAACTAAACACCCCCTCCCTTTCCTATAGGATTAGCGCATTGGCCCAGCATGTCGGAAAAAAAAATTTTTGGTAAAAATACTGTGTTCATAGATATAGTGCACAGAGACTATGTTTCTTTATGATAGTGGCCCTTAAATTTTAAATTTAATAAATAAGAATAAATTTTTAAATTTCACGGGGATCTCACGTGGTTAAGTCTTAGATGCCACCTGGTGTCAGCTACAGGCGTTTTTCGGAATTTGAATTTTGTTACGAGATCAGCAAATTAATTATACCAGTTAAGGTGTGTATTTTAATTTTAAAACATGGATTATTTATCTAGCTAGGGCACATATACATTTATATTAACGTTTTTTTTAATATTAAGCAAGTAATCAATAAATTTTCAAAACGGGACGATAAATTGCAGGTAGCTTACACCAGGTGGTAGCAAGACCATGCAAAACACCCGCGAAATTTAAAAAACAACTTATTTATTAATTTTAAAAAAACAGACATTTTCATAAAAAAACATGGTCTCTGTGCACTAGATCTATAAAAACAGAATTTTTACCAATTTTTTCCCTCCAGAATTTTAATTAGAAAAGACGTTGGGCTCGTCAAGAAATTTCCCCATAGTAAAGGGAGTGTTTAGTTCAGCCTTAAGAACAGATACAAATATGACTTCTTTACAAATTGAAAAAACATTACATTGTATTCATAAACGTCATAATTAATCACATTAGAAAGCTCTTTTATTATTTACTTTTATTTATTACAAATTAACAATAGATCACAAGATAAACTTGCTTTTTCTGGTAAAAAATTCGGATTTTTTAAGACGTTTTCGATGGTTATAATCACTGCATGCTGCTTATTCTAATCTCAAACGATTAAGTCAAGAATTTATTACTTTGATATAAAATAGAATACTTTTTACCTAACATAAATAATCCCAAATCACTTGAGAATTACATTCACAAAATGCCTAACAATATATACGATGAATAAATTTTCAATCCTCCAATGTACGATGTTTTCCACAAATAAGTTATTAGCTTTTTTTGTTTCTTTATTGGAAGAATATCGATTTGAAACTACGTGTACATGCACATTATACATGTATATAAATTTAATTGTAATTCATGCATTGCTGTGCATTTCGCCATGTGGATGACATCTTGAGATGGTAACATTTCGGTGAATGTTCAACAAACGAATTTTGTTTACGAAGCTAACTTTAAAAGATACTTAACGAGGATTTATTTATTTATACTTTTGTTGTCATAGGATTCATCTGTCTTAGACAGACACGGAGGTCGTCTTAAGTTTTTTAAAAAAAAAAAGATGTAAAAAAGCTGGCACGTCGATATGGGGGGGAGGGGGGGTAGGGGATTTGGAGAAAAAAGTAGGGTGCGTCAAAAACGCAATTTGGACATGGCTGGCCAATTTGTTGGCACGGTATCCCCTTTTTTAAAGCTGTTAGGTCTAGTTAATGATTGGTGTTGACAAGTTATTAATATATACATGTACTGTATATAGCGAACGAAGCTTTTTAAGGTTGTATAAGGGCATTGGCTTAGCATTGAAGGGTTTCAAATCGCATGCAATTTCTTCATGAAACTCATTAAGGAATTGTCTTTGCTATTCGATATGCGTGAATAAATCCGTCACTAGTAATTTGTATAGTTAATAAAAAAGTGGGGTGGAAATTCATAAGAGTGACTCAACAATTTTGGTGCACCATAGACTGCTAAATACCTTTATGCTTTTTTTTTTTCCCACCATGATAAAAAAAAAAGAAGTGGAGACAAGTTCTCCTCAAGGGGCTCTTCAACGTGCTGTGTTTTGCCGAAAATTAATGTCAGTTTTTTATGTTCACGCCTCGTAAAACTTGTTGAAAAGTGAAAACCTGCCTGTTTTCGATATTTTAACGCTCGTCAACAGCAGTTCGAATTAAAGTACGGTGCAATTTGTTCTTAATGTTAAGAGACATGCAAATGTCCTTAAAGTTTTGCTTAGACTGTATTCATTTTAAACAACTTCTCATGTGTATATTTATTTTTATAAAAACTTTGAGATGTTGGTAAGCTAATTTGAATTGAACATCCCATACTCCATTAATACATTTTGACACGCATGATACATCTAAACAGTGTAGCTTGTTGCAGTCGGTCTATACTTCTAAACTTGAAATTATTATTTATTATTTGTTTTCCACTTTATACAACTGGATGGTCCCTTAGATTTTCGTTCTATATATTAATACATATGTATACACTTTATATGTGAAATTTCAGAGAAAAAATCCACAATTTCTTATAGATCTGCAATTATGTATTTTATAAAGTAATGAATGTATGCTATAATAACCACCATGTCACAATTTTCTTGTTATTTGCCCATTGCTTTCTATTGTTATTTGGCCAGTGGTTTCTATTGATATCTGGCCCATTGGTTTCTGGTTAGCTTAGTGGTTATGCTTAGCTCCTTGAACTCGGGAGACCTGGGTTCAAACCCCGGTCGGCTATCCTGGTAGTGGTTTTTCGTGGTTTCCCACAACCTCCTTTAATCGCCCATATAGGCACATAAAGGCGAATGCCGGGATAGTTCCCCAAAAATCGGCCACGACCGTATAAAGTTCCCCTTATAAAATCTGGCACTTTGCCCCCTGCCACATGGCATACCACATGCTGACTGCAGGGTATGGAATTGAATTGAATTGTTGGTATTTGGCCTATTGGCTTCTATTGGTATTTGGCCGATTGGTTTCTATGGGTGTTTGGTCCATAATTATTATTTTGACCATAGATTTCTATTGTTAATTCTATTGTTAATTTCTATTGTTGATTCTATTGCTATTTAATTTTCCTATTTGCAGGTTAATTCCTATTGCAACATGTTGACATGTGCACAGTGCATCTTAGAAATATTCTATTGTTTTTTATTGGTTTTAACTGTTTTAATTTATTCTCAAATGATTTAACCCATTATAAATCAATAGAAATGCAATAGAATGATAGAAACCAATAATACTAAATTTATGCATTGTTTTTTTTTATGGAATTTTTACCAGGGAATGTTCTTGAAGAGTTTGTTTGTGCTAGATTACTGCTTTATAATACTTCGTGCATATTCAGTACCTTTAATTGGCTTCCAAATATACATAATACATATCATCGAAATTCCTAATTTTCTAGGAATTTCGTTCTATGTTTCAGTAACTTCCTGATATGCTGCATGAGATTTATTAAAAAAAAATCAATGACCGCAAAAGCAAGTCCGGACCAACATATATTTGCTACCAGGGGTCAGGAGTTGACACGTGGACTTCAAAATGCTTTGTTTTGAACAAATGCATTATGGTTTTTAAAAAATAGGGCAGTGTTGTATTTCATTTTATCTAGAAAATATTCCCCATGGTACAATTATAGTGTCTATAGTACAATCGCAAAATGATTTTCTAAATCATTCCGTCAAAAACGGAAAAATAATTTGGTTTTATAAGTTGTAAACTAGTTGCGCAATTTGACAGAATAGTTTCTATGAGTGTTATTCCCGAATCGAGACAGATATGATTATGTTATTTGCTTGCATGAAAGTTCTGAATTTTCTCAGACTTGATATTTGGTACGACTGTCTGTCGTGTAGAACACCGAATGTACATTAGCTGAAGTTGGAAAAAATTGTTTTTGATTTTAATTAATTTCATAAATATATTTTATTTAGAAATAATTTGACGTGTTTCACGGTGCTAAACTCGAACATGAAAATGACATCGCTTTATTCCATTTCATCCGTGGTGGCATGTTTTGCTTTTGTTGCATTTTAGATAACGGTAAGTGGGCTACCGTTATATATCCATCTGGAAAGCTTCCCTGTAGCCTAGCTAGCTATAACATAATTTAAGACAAATTTATTATTATAAAATAATTAAAGGTCAATTTCTTTGTGGTGGTATACTATAGGCCAAATATCAAATTGTTGTCAATCCATAACTAGCCTTGAACGGCTTCCTTCCGTCATTCACTTTGGACTTGTAAGTCTTGTGCCAAACAGCTAGATAGATAGATAGACCAAAGTATAAAAATGCTATAGATAGATGTGCAGTAAAAATGAGATAGTGGCCCTAAATGGTTAAAAAAATTTACTTGCTGGCTTCTCTGTTCACTGCCCTGTTTAAAAGATATTTGCCTAAGGTTAATTACACTCGCACCCACTCGCATGTGACCCACAGGAATATTTCCCCACTGTCACTTGACCAAATCTGACCCAACTGAAATTAGACATAGATGTTTGAAAATGTTAGTAGTTTTATTTGCTTATAACAATTTTTTCATTTTTTTTTATAGCTTTTTCACTCATTATGCAGTCTTAAAAAGGATCACCGTTTAAAGCGGCCCCCCGGCAGGGGTGGCTGCTTTTTAATTCACAATCGGGATAAATCTGATAAAAACTATTTAAATTGGGGATATGCATAAAGTTCAGGGATGTCATGGTCTTAACCATGACTTTGTGAAGACTGCCAAAGATTCTATTCAGTCGAAAGACAATATTGTAGCATGTTGCTACTGTGAAATTACTGTTTCATTTTGAAACTTTATTTAACGCGACACCATAGTTTTATGGTATTCTATGAACGAAATATATTAATTCCAAGATAATTTAACAACATGGCTTCATACGTTTTGCCATCAACCGTTCCCTTCTTACAAGAACCGGAGTGCACCTCTAAATGCCATTCTCCAGTTCATGCATCTGCAACGATGAATGTGATCACTAGAGCGAGCGAAGAAGAAGTGATGGCCTATTTGCAATGGCTATGCTCCAATCATTACAACCTGGTTGATGCCCATGGACGCACTGCTTTGCACATGGCTGCCTCTTGCGGCAAATGGCAAGTGTTGCGCTGGTTGTTGAGTAGAAGAACAACCGATTGTAATCCACGAGATTGGGAGTCTGGCTGGACTCCTCTGCATCGTAGCTTGTATTACGGACAACTGACTGCTGCTAAAATTCTTTTGGACGTGAGTTGCATTTTATAAACGTATGCAACTAATAAAGCTTTGTTACATTCAATTTATCTTCTTGTTTATCTTATTGTTACAGCATGGGGCTAATTTATTTACTCTCGACCACGACAGACTGTCATCATTAGATTTGGTTATGAAAGATAGACCAAAATACATGGTTTATCGCTCTTCCGGACTTTACGAGGCTTACGTGTGGGGTATTAACCATAATTACAACCTTGGGCTCGGTATTCAACAAAGTAAACCATCCCCTGAGCTTCTGGATACCTTTCGCAAAGAAAATATCAGCATCACTCAGGTTTGTTTGTAGAAAATTCAAGTTTAAATACTTGAGCAGACTTACATGATCGGTACCAAACTAAATAACCGTATCAATTTTTTATAGATTGTCATGCGCAAATTTCATACCATGTACCTGTCGCAAGGTGGTCAAGTTTTCGCCTGTGGGCATGGGCAAGGAGGAAGGCTCGGTCTGCCGGTAGAGCGTACGGTGCTAACTCCACAGCTCTTGAAATCTATATCCAAGGAAATCTGCGTTCAAATTGCCTGCGGAACCGATCACAACATGCTGCTTATGGAATCTGGATCCGTTTGGGCTTGTGGTAGTAATGCCCATCATCAACTGGGCCACGTTCCTCCGATAGAAAAACTTCTCACACCAAAACCTATCACCGGCAACAAAGCATTTAAAAGTAATAATGTAATGGGAATATGTGCCGGGAGATTCCACTCGGTGGTGTACACCAAAGAAGCAATTTTCACGTTTGGTTTAAATGCTGGCCAACTTGGTAAGGAGGATCACAATTGGAAATCTTCTTGCATAGATGGAAATATTCCTCGTGTTTCTAGAATTTTTGTTATGTATGAAAATTATAGGACATCCTTCCATTGGAGACAAGCTACAAACTATTCCAAGAATCGTTTCGGCTTTATCGAACCAGGGAATCGAATTTACTCATGTTGCTGCTAGCGATGGCGCGACCATCTGCATAACGAAGAAGGGTGATATTTATGCTTTGCACGAATACCAGTGCCGCAAAATTGCATCCAAGTAAGTTGAAATAATTTTCTACTTTTGATTTGTATACATGGCATTTTCGTTTATATTCGATTTGTAACTTTCAGGCGGTACGATGTGGTTCAAGTGTTATCTTCAGGCGGGCATTTAGATACGAAGGCAGATGCAAATGCATTAAAGGAAGGAGGAGGCACTGAGCTCAGAGTAGTTTTTCTAACCAACCTTGGGGAGGTAGTATCAAAAACCACATCCTTCTCGTAAATTATAGTGGTTCGGTATCAGATATAACTTCTTTTAAGTAGATATACGTGTGGTCGGAATCCTATCCGCAAGTTACTCGTTGTTTATTATTGATCGGTCGCCATTTGCAAGCAGTCGATGTTGCGTTGTTTAACGAAGGACTTGTGTTTGTCACGAGCGATGGAGAGGGATTTATTGGAAATTTTGTGCCCCCGAAATTGCAAAGCAGAAAAAGCGAAGAAAATACTGGTAGGATTGCCGATTACTGTTTCCGCTTCCTCGCTTAGCCATAGAAATTTAATGTATTTATTTATTCATTGAAACCAATCGACACGTTACAATGTTTGCGTCGACTTGCAGGGCGTCAACCAACATCTTATTTGTCGAAACAGATGGTAACCAGCTTTATGAACTTTTTGGAAAGAGACGAATGCGTTCATCTTAAAGTTAAAAGACTGGCCAATGTCCATCGGGCAACCGCTGCCGCTTGCGATCCTAAGGGAAGAAACTTTGCCGTGCTGCAGGCGCATCCAAAAAGTAGTCTACTAGAAGTGCCTCAGTTAGCAGCGACTGAAATGGCTTTAAACATGCAGACGTTATTGCAAGAATCTGATCCTTACGACAACATCCACGACGTTATTATTAAGGTAATTTCTCTCGAAATTTACTTATAGTATTCTTCAGATTATTTGTGGTTTTAGTTCGCTTTTAATTTCCTGTTTGTTTAGCTGGGGCAATCGCAGTTTGCGTGTCACAAATACATTTTGGCCCTTCGTTGCGAATTCTTTCGGTCCGAAATTTTGAAGAAAGTTTCGACACGTGGAGACGATGGCGACTGCATCGTTTTGTCGGATTTTGGGGTGCACCCGTCTGTGCTGCAGCAAATTTTGGAATTTCTTTACACCAACACTTGCAAGTTGTTGACTAACGGACAAACGTTTCAATTGGCCGATTCATCCAACCCTGAAGCAGTTGCCGGTAATCGTAACGCAAAACGCATGGCTCAACCTCAGCCGGATCTTATCGTCAGCACTCTTGGCAGCGGCAATCTGGTCGCATTCAACAAGAAAGAGAAAAGCATTAAAAAGGAAAATTCATCGGCAAAGAAATCAAATATGAATCCTTTGAAACTGTTGGAGGCAGCATCTAAAAAATTAGGCATTTCTGCTTTGGAAAAAAGGTTCTTTTCTTATTGTTTCCCAGGATGTCGTTTTATAATTAATGGACTACTTTTTGTGATAAACATTTTAATCGGTTATTCTGATATTAGGTTGGCCAATGCTCAGTTTGTGGATGGTAGAATCCGCGTAACATCTCTAACCAACAATGATGCGAGCAAACTGAAATTCGATCGAATGAAACTGTATGTTGGTATTTCAATAATTAAATTAATTTATTTTGAAAACATGTTTTTAATTCTGTTTTCGTTTCCATTAGCCCGGAGCTATATGATGTAAAAATAAAATGTGAAGACGGTAAAGAAATAGAATGCCACAAATGTGTTTTAATAGCTCGGTCGGACTATTTCCATAGCATGTTAGCAAGCAATTGGATTGAAGTAAGTTTACATCCTTATGAGTGGGATTGACTCTAGACCCCCCCTCCCCCCCAACATTTCGCCCTATTTACTGTTGTTTTTTCATTAGGCAAAAAGATTGTCATCGCTCACAATGCCAATACCAAGTGTCATAATGGAAATCGTAATCGATTGCCTATACACAGATGATGTCCCCAAATTGATGAGTACGCTTGCATCTCACAATCCGCAATTTTCGTTTCAGTTTCAGGTTTTAAGACTGGTGTTTTCTTTTTTTTTTAGCTTCTGAAGATACAGAATTTGTGTGTAACACATTAGCTATTGCAGATCGACTGTTAATGTCACGATTGAAAGAGTTGTGTGAAATAAGACTAACCGAACTACGTAAGTATAATTAATCCGTTTCAAATGTTTGAATTAATTCGGCACCAACTTGCCATGCCGACTAAACTTCAATCTATTACGATAAAACTTTGGTTTAACTATGCTTCAACATTTTACCTTTAATAGAAATTTAATATTTGGCGCTTTATCACATTTTTTTGTATCTTTGTTGCAGTAACATTAAAAAACGCTACGGAACTACTGGAATTTTCCTGGGTTTACAATGCGCCGCAGTTGAAAGCTACATGCATGCAGTTCATTGGACTGAATCTGCCTGCTTTGCTCGAAGCCAAGTTGGTGCTTTTTAAAAATGCTACATATATTGATTTAATGTTGTATTAATCCTGCCATTAATTCCATCCGTTCCTTCTATTTCTAGAAGTCTTTCAAACCTTAGTGATGACGTGTTAGTGGAGCTAACTAAAAATTACAGAGAACTTGTAAGAAAATGTGTTAAATTGTTGCTGAACTTCCAGAATTTTCAGGACATTTGATTTTTTGTTTTACTTTCCACTCTATAGATTGCACAGATGTGCTACCGTGCAATCACACCTTATGCAGATGGTCCATGTCTGGAGGACATTCAAACCGTTTCCAAAATGTTCCCTGTGAAAATTGGAGAAGGTGGCGTCGATGAAGGCGACGGCATAAACTCTAAAGGGAATCATGCACAAGAAACGAAAAAGTCCAAATCAAAACGGAAGTCACACGTTCGAAAAACAATCAGCATTTCCGAGGATACAGCAGGACGGCGTAGCAGAAACGAATCCACTTCATCCATGGGATCAAGCGTAATGCAGAACGACTTGGTTGAACTTGCAAAAGGGCTTGTCATCGAGTCCAAAACCGCACAAATGGAATTCGCCCGACAGTGTCAGCAAGAAAATGCGCCAATTTCTCCCTCTACTCCATCTACTATTAATTCGCCCCCACCGGAATGTTTATATGGATCAAACGAATCACCCAAATGGGGAAACGAAGACATGAATTCGGCATTTCCTGACTTGTTAAATGAGCTCAAGCAAGACTGTTCTTTTGTGGACAACGAGCAACATAAAACTAACGGGTATTTTTTTTTTTCAAGTTCCATCGTTTTATTAATTTAGCTCGGCAATAACGTAAAACCTTTATCGGTCAACATTTATGCATTTTTCAGGGAAGGTTTTAAAAAAACACAAAAACTTTCGCAAAAGCAGCGCAAGAAACTAGCATCCAAGCCAATTTCTGCACCAATACCAATCCCTGCAGAGCTATTTGCAGAAAAATTGACCAAATCCGGAAACCCATGGCAAGTGATTTTTTGTTTGTTATGTATGCTATAAAATAAATCTGACTTCAGAAAATGCTGATGGGTTATGATTACACTGCTCAAATTTACAATATTGTTTTTATTTCTCCTCAATTAGGGTGGCTACGGTTTTGAGCAAAAATGCTGTCACACCATTAAAGGATATTATGGCCATGGAAAAGGGATCGGAACAATCGAGAAAAAATACAAATACAAGGCAATTTTCCAGCACGAATTTGCCGCCAGGACAAAAGCACATAGTTTTGATCTCGCCTGAATCGCCGAAACAATATGAAAATGTATGGGATAGAAGATCGATTGTTTCCCCATCTAATGGTGCAAATGAAAAACCTGTCCCTGTTAATGCTGTGCCAGATAGTAAAGCTCCGTGCTTTTCTGACATCTTGAGAAAGGAACAAGAAGAATTTCACAATTTGTCAAAAATGAGCACGAAACCTCTGCATCTTATCCAGGTTGTCCTAATTTTCAATTGCATCGTAATTCACAATGTTGCAAACCGTTTAACCGAATCTCGTGTCTTTTAAAGTAAGCTCGAAGACCAGGCCATCGATGAATTGCTGCACTTCTATAACGCCAATAACAATCCCGAGGAGCACATCACGGTTGAGCGGATATCCTCACGGAACGTTGCAACTCCAATTTGGAAACCCAATAAGTCGCTCGGGATATAAAAGCGTAAGTAACAAATAGTCTTACACCATTTGAAACATACCACTATTTATTGTTTGAAAAAAAACGTGTATTTCAAGTTATGTGTGGTTCATCTTGCCAGTTTGTGAGGTGTCAATAACATTGTTCGCAAAAATTATTTAGCACTTTGTGTCAGTATTTTCATTGGCATCTAAGTTTGACTAACACATCCGCAAGCGTGTGTAAATTACAAACATTGAGTAAAACAATTGTGACAATCTACATTTTGAGTTCTTCCAACACATTCTTTTTAAGTATATGGAACGGAAAAATTTCTCATCCATCTTTGGTATCTCAAAAATTAAACTTGAGTAGTAGACGTTACTGCTATCTTGATCTATTTGCGATACAGCAGTAGACTACCTGCACACCTTTTTCCAACAAGTTTTGCATAAGTTAAAATTTCTTCCGATTCTTTGGGGTCTTCGTTGTGCTTCAGCGATAAATAAATGTAGTAAGGTAACGCAGAACGACGGTGAAGAACCATCACGTCTTTTAAATCCACTTTGCCATCCTCGTCGGCTGAAAAAAATAAGGTTTTGGAGTGTCGTGTCATCCGGAAAATGCTAAAATCTACAGAATTTTTCGTTTTATATACTTTACCTATATCACGTTCTTCTAAGCGGCAGTATTTTTTCTCGCATAATTTTTGCACAGCTTGTTCGATTGGATGCCAAGTGAAAACTTCGGGGCATAATAGCATCGATGGGTTATATTGAGCCTAGATTTTTATAAAAAAAATTTGGAATTATCCCCTCGGTGCATTTATGGGGGCGATCCCCAATATGATCCCCAATGGTTAAGATGGGACCGAATTTCAAGCTGTTATTTTTCTCTTTTGTTTTTAAAATTTTTTGAAAATTATTTTTTAAAAAAATTCTTTGAAAAATCCTTTAGGTGTGCATTGATTTC
>JAQGCC010004794.1:0-12552 GCA_034698905.1 Xestoiulus laeticollis | reverse complement strand
TCAGTATTATGAACGCTACTTTTGGTCCCCATTGTACCTTTACCTCTCCCTAAACTGAACCGTGCAATCAGAATTAGAGGAATTCCCCTAGCTAGCATGGAAATGTGATGGCTTTACCTGTCTTGAGGCTAGAGCCACGCCAAGGAAAACAGACTTCAGCCTCAGCAGTTATACTCATCCAATCAGTTTTCAGTCTTAACTTGTTTATAAGTGTACATGTAACATACAGTATTTTGTAATTAGGACAATTTGAGCTTGTTCATTAAGCTTCAATGGTAAGAGCTGGGGAATTCCCATTTTTGAATTCGTTTTTTCCCGAATTTATGCATGAAAGGGCTTGTTTCTGCATTATCAGTTCCGTTTTTCTTTCTTTTTGCTTGGCAAAGGAGACGTTTTTAAATCATTTTGCTATCTTTCACTGATGTCAGAAATAAGCAGAAAAACGAAAAAAATGGAAAGAACTGAATTTTCAGGAAAAATACAAAGAATTCTTTTATATAGTCTAAAAACTCACTTTATATGTATATTTCCCAATTTCCTTAACATTCCATAAACAAGGCATGGTAAACCCATTTCTGAGTAATTAATATGGCCTACATGTACATGTACATCAGCAAAATTAAAGCTTTTCCTACAAAAGAATTATACACTGTAGGTACTTGAAAGCACATTAGTCCATTGTAGGCTACCTATACACTGTACATTTTTACGTGTAGGGCCCTACATAATGTACATACATGTGCATGTGCTTTATGCATTTCTCAAATAACATCTCCATGCTAACCTTGGACAAAGTACTTCTCGAATGTATGCAAACTTATTTTCTGAAACCTTTGTCACATGAGGGGTGGCTTTGTTTCATCACGTTGTAGGCACACGCTGCATGGCCAGGTTGTCATATTTATGAGGTTTTTTTTTGCCTATACTGTATGAATATTTTTGTTTCTATTTTAGCCGTCTTTGACCTTTCGCCAAAACTCCCAAAAGTATACATGTAGTTGTTGTTTACGACTATAAGCAGCTTCCGGAAGTTCCGGCCGGATTGCCGTTCATTTCGATTTTATATATACAGTGTACGTCCGCTCTTGTGTTGTTTCCTGTATTTACAGTATTGGACAAAACATATGCAACTGGTTGACAAACTTTTTCAAGTTGTGAAAAAAAATATATCTATGGTTTAAACCCAAGAAAAAACCACATGGATTGCTGCATGTACATTCCATATATTTAATAATGAAGAAAAATGTAAAGATTTAATTTAAATTTCAGAAAAAAAAAATAAAAAGCAAAAAGTATACATTTTTTCACTGGACAAAACAAATGCAACTTCACACTAATCTTCAGATTACTAGGGAAAATTGGATTTTTTTGTAATCATACTTGGAATACAAAGTTCTTTATTAGTAACCATGTTTTCTAAAAAAATCAAGGTAGTTTATTGCAAACCTTTTTCAAATAAAAGTGACCTTTTACTGACAATCATTTTTCAATGCAATATGGCTCGTGATAGGCTAGGACATAGTTTGAGAGGCAAAATAATTGATGATTATAATGTGGAGATGTCTCAAAAAGATATTTGTGTTAATTAAGATGTTCACAAATCCACAGTATGCATATTGCTCCAGAAGTTCAAAAGCAGAGGAAATGTGGATATTATGCACAATGGTGTTATTCCTCGTAAAACCACAGTTAGAATTGATTCTATGATTGCAAGGCAAGTGAAAAAAGATACTTTTATATCTTCAAATCCAATTAAGAACTAATTGAACATTTTGGTATCAAGTAGAACCACTGGAAGGTGTGCTTAGAAAGGTACTGGTCTATCTTCTCATCGTCCAGCAAAGAAGCCATTAATTTCCAAAAAGAATGTGAAGAAAAGGTTGCAATTTGCAAAAACATACAGTGACTGGAGTGTGGCCTAGTGGAAACTGGAAAACAGTGTAGTTTAGTGACAAGTCCATGTTTACTCTTAAATATGTTATTGCTAGAAGACTGGCAAGTATGGTGAAGGCAGCATTATGGTCTGGAGATGCTTTTTCCTGATAAGGCATTGGCCTTCTTCATCGCATTGCTAGAAACATGAATCGTTACATGTACAGGGGCATTCTTCAAGATGTCAGGTTGCCTTTTGCAGATTGGAATATGACAGCATGACAACGATCCAAAACACACATCAAAGGTGGTCAAAACCTGGTTTAAGGATAATCCTGTGCAGGTATTAGAGTGGCCGACTCAATCCTCTGACCTTAACCCAAGTGAAAACTTATGGGGGATTGTGTGGGACTGTAGGAACATGTGCAGTCGAGACCAACTTTTTTAAGCAATCGAAAAAGCCTAGAAAAAGATCCCACAGGACACACTGATGATGTTGATTGAATCAATGCTCTCCTGGTGCAAGGCAGTGGTTATTAACAATGGTTTTGCCACTAAATATTAAGAAAAACGTTATATAGTCTGTGATTGCAATTCCAGTTGCATTTGTTTTGTCCAGGGAAAAAAATGTATACTTTTGTTAATTTGTATTTTTTTCATAAATTCTACATGTATTAAATTCTGTACATTTCTCTTGATTATTAAATATATGGAATGTACATGCAGCTATATATGTGGTTTTTTTCTTGGGTTTAATTCATAGATATATTTTTTTAACAACTTGAAAAAGTTTGTCACCCAGTTGCATGTTTTGTCCAATCCTGTTGGTGTGTGGTTGTTTGTTTGTCTGAACTTGATGCCTTGTTGTTGACAATAAATAAGTGTGCCTTTCATAGGTCAGAGCATTAAGTCAACGTCATGGTGTTTGATCCAATTTTTTTAAAAAATCACTTTGATTTTTGCTAAGTTAGAAAGTTCTTAATCCGCTTTAGAGTGGCCCGCTCAGCAGGATATCAAAGGAAAATGCTGAAACTACATGTATGAAAAGAAAAATGCTAAATATCGTCAAACAAAATATTTGATAAATCTAATGAAGACTGTGTGATTCTTATAGGGCCTATAGCATATCATTACTCCAACACACGTTTGAACCAAGCTTATATAGCTTATACATATGGACACTGTTCTAAATAAAAAAAATCTTATGTAAGAAGCACGCGTCATTCAATACACAATACATTACATGTATATGTTATAGTTTTGAAATTGCTCGCAAATACACTGTACAATATTATACTAGTATATACTTGTAGTTGGTGAACGGGATATACATGTACTCTCACATTTAATATAACATTCAAGGATTGCAAAAGTATTGCGCTAGTATTGCGCAAAAGTATACACAATACATTATATGTTATAGTTTTGAAATTGCTCGCAAATACACTGTACAATATTATACTAGTATATACTTGTAGTTGGTGAACGGGATATACATGTACTCTCACATTTAATGTAACATTCAAGGATTGCAAAAGTATTGCGCTAGCTGATTGGTTGGCTTGCATACCTGCTTGACCTTCTAAATCCTTTAATCCTACCCATGCAGTGAGAGATTAATATTCGATGCGTTTATTTGTTTTTGGATGTGTTGAGAATACCTAATTGACCTTGTCCAAGCCTTGTCGCTTAATTCAACGTTGAAGCAGCAGAACTTTCTACATGTAGGCTTTATATTTCCCCTTACCTGGCTAATTTCCTTTAGCGAATTGGCAAGTGGATTAGAATAAACAGAAGAATGGAACCAGCATCCTGCCATTTCTTCCTTTTTTGTCAAGGAAAATTTGGTGGTGGTAGGCTGAGGCCTTGAAAAACAGCATTGACCTCAGCGTGTGTGCCATGGACAACTGGTTCCACTTCTTAACGGCCATTTTGTTTGTTTTTGTGAAGTTGACCTCGAGCCCTCAAAATGACGCATACAAATGGTGATGCCACATAATTGGACAATAATAGGAGGCACCTTTACGGGAGACTCGGGAGCGCTGAGCAGCTCCAGCCGGAAATGCTGTTTTTTTGCGGATATTGTGCTGATTTTCGCTACAATTTACACTCACGCTCGTATAAGTAGTCCGATGAATGCATGTTTTACTCAGTCAAACAATATTGTACATGTATGAGGCATCTACAAAATAGGTCTTGTCATGAGTGGGGGTGGCAGTTTTTTGGCACTTTAATATTCAGCATACATTAGTCTTATTATTTTAAAAAAAATGTCATTGCTTCACCTATTTTCACTATATTATCCATGTGTGGTATACGGCCAATTTTGGGATATTTCCAATATATGTAAAAAAATATATTACATTTATCAACATTTTTTTTCCATATGGGTGTGCAGTGTTGAAAAACTCTTCCTATTAGTTTTCATAGGTTAATTACTAGAAAAAAATAAATGGAATTTACAGAAGAATATTTCTTGTTCTCTAATACAGCCTGTACATTAAAACTGCTAACGGTGACCACCCAAAAAATGGCCAAATTGGGTTACGAGCGTTATACAGGTGATTACTACATTTATACAGATCGAGCATTTTTATGAAGGAAAAACATAATGCATAGTATGCACTAAAACCAATTTCTGAAAAGTGGTCACCATACAGAGTTGGTCACTCGACCAGGTTTAACCGTATTTGTTTTCGAGTACATGTAACTTAGTGAAATTTTAGCATATTTTCTAAACATGCTTGGATGTATTTTGATATCGCCCGTTACCACCCACCCATATACAATAATTTCCAGGGATTTACATGTAAATTACTTAAACGCCTTCTGTGATACACTGTAGTCTATAGGTCGGGGCACGGTGAAGAATCAAGGCAATGTATTTTAATGGACTAATTCACAGTACACCGGAATTTAAAATACATGCCTTGATTCTTCACCGTGCCCTGGCCGGGTCCCGACACGGTCTAGCGTGAATCGACCTTTAAACTAAGAAAGGCATATGTTAAAAACGAACATTTTTTGCATTTTACACTGGTGACAAATGTCACGATGGAAGACAACATTACCCCGGTTAATAATAAATATTAAACTCGTTTTATATTCATTATTCTGCAACCTTTTGTTCTAAAACTTGTTAGAAGTGGCACTTTTAATTCTTGAGTATTACTGTATACGCAAACAGGGTCATCTTAAATTCCCAGATAATATTAAGTAATTTGCTCGTAACTATTTTTTTAAAAAGAAAATTACGTTATGTCTCGAATTAAATTTAACGAAGCATGACGTAATCACGCATTAGTAATAATTCCAGGATTTTCTTAACAAAACATGTCTTAGCCAATCCAGTTGGCGAATCGGTTAGTCGTTATCTAATTTACCAGTAAAATGAAATGGGTATAAAATACTCGATGGATCGTATATGAAAACTCGAATATACCAAAAAATAAAATACAATTTCTGCGAAATACTAACAATCGTGACTAATTTCCCCTCACAAATGTAATAATTATATCATTACACGAATTAATTACACCTTTTTTTGTACGAAGATCCATTAGCTGCGGTGCACATTCTCGGCTTCTTGATATAGCCTCCTGAGATTCACAGAAATTTTTGAAATCCGTTGAAAAACTCGATTTCTCTCCTTCCATACGGGATCGACTTTACAAGCTGCAACGACACGCAGAAGATGTGAAACGGATTTAAACAGTTTCACCTCTGCATATGAATGACTTGAATAGTAATGGAATACAGTCCAGGCAGTGGACAATGGTCGCTTTTTCTTTTTAAGAATAAAAAGTCAAAACGCTCGTTTGATTGCCCCTCACTAACAAGAACGGTGGCATATCTCTCGTTAAGGTCTCTAACCAAGCCATGTAAAGTGCGGCAGAAACTGTGCCCTTTCTGGGCATCGGCAAAGTCCTGAAAATATGGCAATGGAAATTGGGAAATATTAACACATAATTGAATTAATAAATTGGAAAAAATATTCTTCTACTTACATGACAACTAATGTTGATGTTGATGAATGCTTTAGTAGTTGTTCTCGTAACCTTATGTGTCGGTTTGTCTGAAAGTTATTTTAAAAAAATTGTTGAAACAATTAATGCGTTCATGCAGACATGAAATTTTTAACTTCCCTGACTTTCCAGTTTTTAAAACAATGTTCCCTGATTTTTTTCAGTTTTTAAAACAATTTTCCAAGACTTCTACAGTTTTTAAACAACTTTCCGTGACTTTTCCAGATTTTCCCAGTTTTTTAAAAAATTTCCCCCGACTTTTTTTAGCTTTTAAAACAACTTTCCCAGACCTTTCCAGTACTTAAAACAATTTTCCGTGACTTTTTCAGTTTTCAAAACAATTTTCCCTGTCTTTTCAGCACCCCAGTTATATATACCTTGTCTTTCAGAGCAATTAACTCCGATTGCGTAATTACGAGCGAATTTTCCTCATCTACTTGCTGGCCTTCTTTTTCTGTAAATTTTTCGATGATTTGGTTGAACTCGTATTGACTAAAAATGTTAAAAATAAAAAAAAAGGAATTATTTCGGCTTTAGTTCAACAATTTGCAAGAAGAAAACCGATGTGCTATAGTTCGCCTCACCTGGCGTCTGATGGTTTTTTATGAATATCGGGAATAATGACAACATCAGAATAGTCTATCCTGAATTTACTCAAAAGGGCTGCCATGCTAAAAAAAAATTGAAAATATAAGTGTACAATTCATACCAAACATCATTATTTGTATGATAACATTTCCCAAAGGCCTCACTTTCTGTGTTCCTTGTCCAATTCATCTTTACGATTGGCTAGTGAAAACACTCGCAATTTGCAGGAACTCCAATATTTACGAGTGGTAAGGATGTAAGGCAATAATAACGACAATCCTATATTTAATAAAAAATATTTACAGATTAGAAGTGCTCCAGTTATTTTTTGGATTTTCGTTGATTAATTCAGTTTCGCACCTCCATCATCGTATAGCCACCAAACGTCAATGGTTCCTTTATGCTTCCTTTGGAACTGATTCACGTTACTTAAAATGTCCTTAGGGATGTCGTGTCCTTTGGTCAGATGTGTCGAATCGATGATGATTTTATCGTGAACCAAATGACCGTCAGGATTATTGGACACGTTAAAACTAGTGTTACGATCCATTCCTGGTGTGGATGGTGGGCTATTCTCATTGGAACTTCCTCCTAAAATAACAAAAGAAATCTCAAATTAATAAATTATTTTTAATGCAAATTTTCAATGTTATTTAATCACATAAAAATCTTTTTTGTATACATTAGTAGGCCATGTAGAGTGACAATTTCAAATACAGCAAAACCTGCTCAAGGTGACCATCCAAAAAAATGGCTAAATTCAGCCACTTTACATGTATACAGGCGGTCACTATGCAGAGAGTTTTTATGAAGGAAAACATACATGTATGCACTAAAAATAATTTATGAAAAGTGGTCACTATTGAGTTCATTAATCTGAAGCATACTTTAATTAGTTACATCTAAGTTTTTAAAAAAATGTAATATATCGTAAATACTTATAATAAACCCCGGGTCGTTCATGGACGTGCATAATTTCTAATGAAACCCGGTCTCGAATAAACCTCGGCTGTTAGATAAATTCCCTAAGAGTTTGCGCCCTCATTTTCAGATAGCTTTGCGCAATGCATAGTGAATTCCCCTTATTATTTAAGTACATTATCAGGCGAAATCAGGAAAAAAAACTAAGCAGCTATGGACCCCAGTCTCGAATAAACCCCGGTAACTGTAGATGCATTAATATATTTTTTTTACTCGATGATTTCTTCCTAAAACACGTTTTGCTAAATTTGATCGGTGCAAAGACATCTCAAAACAGTGGTGCAACATGCAATATTAGTAAAATATACAATTATTTTAACAAAGAAAGGCAAGCTCACTAAACAATTAAACACCCATGTCCATTCATTAATCCCTATAAAATTCACACAATAAAAATTGATAGACACACAATTTTGCACACAATGGTCAAATATTACTTACCCAACCTGTAGCCGTACAAGTAATGACAGTAGTATTTACCATCTTTAATTTGCGCAAGCAAGAGAGAATAAAAATTCAAGCTATCAAATCATTTAACAAAAAAATCTTCAAACAGAATATAATTGTGAAAGCTCGGCTTGAATTCTTTTAGGATGATTGAGAAACGGGGGATGACTACAGCTTTTAAGAATATAATTGTATGAATGGACTAATTACCTGTGGATAACTGAGATGAGGACATATTGTGTCGCAAATGCATATTGGAATCGATGGAAGCACTCAGGGTTTGGTTAGGAACAGCTAAATAGGCTGCAGTGGCCAAAATATCGTCTTCTTCTAAAATAAGCGAATAGTCCAAACCATCTTGCAATCTCAAAATGCCGACTGCTAGATAATTGTCAAAGGCCTCGCTAAAATAACATAAAAATCAATTAAAATATATTTCATAAATTAATTTTTGTTTGCTCAAATTTGGCGTTTAAAAAAGTGCGATAAAGCATTATTGCGAATTACAAACTTACTGAATTAAACTGAAATAATCCAAAGATTCTTTTGGATCACAGGTTCGCCAATTACTCTTATATCCAAGCATCAGAGTATTTGGTCGCAATTTTCCCATGCCCACAGCCTAAAAAGCATTTCAAAAATCAATATTGGAAAGATGGATGTCAGAATACGAAAATAAAATAGATATCAAAAAGACTATAATTATTTATAAAATAACGAGTGCTCCTTATGCGATGAATTATTTAAAGTTATAAACAATTGATTAGATGCTAATGGCAAAGGAAATTTTATTATTTATACCTGCATCAGTGATCTCCCTCCCAGAACCATACTGTCAGTTTCCACTAAGCTATAAAAAGCTCTAATCTTTCGTTTAGACAACCAACTGTTCGCTTGCCGCATGTACAAGTTCCGCATTTTTTGTGTCACAGGGGTCTAAAACAATGTTCCAAATAAACACAAAATTATTTTGTACGTTAATAACATATTTTTTCAATAACAGTTCCAGTTTCGGGCAATTTTATTACAAATATTGCTTCAATCAACTTTTACGTGTACATTCATTAAGAAAAAATTAAGTACTAACTAATGTGTAAATTCTTTACCGTTAAAATATGGCCGCACACCATCAAGCTCAGATTTTTGGTGAAGCTGTGTACAAAATCGACCAGACAAGGCCGGTTGCTAGGCATGGCAGTGAGCACTAAAATTTGCGGTCTGTGTAAATAAATCCATTGATCTTTTAGTACAACAACAATGAAGTCGAAATCTCGTATTACAAGCATTGGCTTATTATTGTAAAAGCCTTAGAAAAAAAAATGATGATAATGCGCTTAAAAAATGACAAATAAATCACGTATGAGCTACAAAATATATAATCCTAAAATATTTTATGCATTTTTTTTAATATATCAAACAAAAGCTGACTCTGATAAATTTTTAAAATTGCAAAACCCCTCAAAACTGTGTATTTGATTTCATTGAATCTTATCTATACTTAAGCAAAATATTAATCTTAAGTAACTGATTCACCAGACACTTCATATTTAATTTCACATGTCGTGATTAAAACATGTACACCCTTGTACGTTTAATATCGACCTACAAATCAATAATGACGTCATTGGCACTAAAGATGTCAATGGCAGAGTAAACATGGCCATAAACTGTCTTTAAAAATAAATTAAACATGCTCACCTGTAGTTTTTAACATGTTCTTCAGTCTGGTTTAATTTAATAACAGATTGCAAAGCTGTTCGATAGACTTGGGCCTGAGTAGAAGAACCCCAGTTGGCATCTAAAAATTCACAAGTGATCGTTAAGGCTAAGAACAACAATAGCGAAAATTTGAACAAACTTCCATAATAAAATAAATACCTGGTTTAGCATATGATATGTAGATGTAAAGGGCAAAACAAATTCCAAAAGTGATAAGGGCCGTCCACCAATTTATGATAAACATAACTGCCAGACATAGCACGGCTCCCAAAAGACTCACCCACATATTATAATACCTGAAGGATGGCCTAAATCCTAAATAACATAATCATATTTCAAATTTCTTGCTTAAATACAGTCAATAAATATTTAAAAATCAGTCAACTAACCTGGAGATTTAACTAAAGATGCGTGGAAACACGAAAAATTAATCAGGCCATAGGAAGCCAAGAAGAAATTTGAGATGATTGGTGCAATGGCATTTAGTTCAGCTGAAATAAATAATAAATTAGCTTAAATTATATTTCCAGATCTTTCAAATTCTTCTTTTAATACTTTTAAATTCACCGAATCTTATTATATATATATATATATATATATATATATATTTTAAACATAGCTAACATGCGAGTTTCTCAAAATAATCGAGTTTTACAAATAAAATAAGTAAAAATTAATAATCATCTCCCTTAATGTGTATTAAATCAAATCAAGTATTAAAAACAATTTTGAGTGATTTGCAAAAATACAATTATGAGTAAATTTGCAAAACTACACACTGTACTCCTTGACTATTGGCAATCACTGCTAACTTTAATGTAATACAGGAAAGTACCCGAAATCCCAAACAAAGTTTTTGAAAAAAAAAGCATTTTCAAATGAAGTGAAATGAAAAAATTGGCGAATAATTTAAAGTTTATACACAAAATCAATGGATATTAACGCATTATTGCAAAAATAATTTCGAAAGATGGTTTTGCCGCCTCATATTAAGTCATTTTTTATGAAACAAGGATCATATGATTTCATTCGTTTTATGCAAATTAAGATGATTTTCAAAATAGGTTAGCACAAATAGTAAAAAACTTACCGATTAAAATAAATCCCAAAGAAATAACAAAGGTTAAGATGTAGCCACGAATTGGTTCATTTCCACGACCATATCCTTTCCCAAATACGTGGATATAGGGATACAATCTATCATTACAAAGTGCCTGAAAAAAATTAGATCAAAATTGTTAATAAATTATACAAGTTAAATGAATCTTTCATTGTTGTGACATTTTTCTAGAAAATAGACTAACCTGAAACACTTTAGGAGCAGACACTAAACTGGCCAAAGCACTTGACAGCGTTGCAGCAAAACAGCCAGCGTAAATGAGTGGACCAAAACCAGCTACCATTTCCATGACCTGTTGAAATGAAAGAAGAATTTTTACATTTGCCCTTTTGAATTAATTTGACTAAAGCCCAAAATATACGCACCTGGAAATTGTTCGCAAGTCCAAAACCGCATGTGGAATTCATGGCACAGTTTTGGTAAGTACCATTTAGAAAATGTTCGACGTTGCCATCAGCATCTCGCAATACAACAGCACCAGAAATGATGGCAAAGATAATATAGCTTAAAGTTGCTAGAAGTATTGATAGCAGAGTTCCCTTCGGGATGGCTTGACCAGGATCCTACAGAAAGCATTTTTATTCTCAACAAATTGTTTTTAAAATCATCTCTGCATTTATGCTGAGCCTTTCATTCATAAATACAGAAGTTTATTACATTATAACTAAGTAGCATCAATGAAATTTATGATAACATACCGCTAGATCACCAGATATGTTAGCACCTGCTAAAATTCCAGTAGCAGCTGGAAAATAGACGGCATAAACAGAGAAAAAGGTTTGTCCATCACGATAATCTGGACCCCAATTTTCTTGGAATAGATCAACTGAAAATGAAAATATTGATTTCGTTTACCATGATTGTGAGATCATAAATTATACTTTTCAATACAAATGTATAAATGCATGAATATACTCACAGCTCCATCCTACGAATCCTTTAGATTGCTGCTCATCAGTTGGAGGAATTAAGCTGCCTATCACAAAATCTGCCATAGCAATTAACAAAATGATCAAAAGGCCGACTTGAGCCTAAAAAAATTGAAAAATAATTCCAATTGATACATGTATATTGAGTTATTGCACGGATGTTATAATATCTTCATATTATTGCACAACTGACTACATACCCTCGCTTCCCATTCCATACCAACCACCGTAATGCCAAGCAAAATAACAAGCGTTATGCATCCGATAATACGGATATCGTGCATTTTGTCACCAACTATGGTGGCACCGAAAGACTGAAAATAGCAAAATGTTAAAAGTTATAATGATTTTAATGTCAATTACATGTATTGCACCGTATGAAATATCTGAATCCAAAGAATTCCTAGTTTGGATTGTTGCAACTTACTTGTAACATATCCGTGAACGATTCGCAGAATCCCACAACATACATAGCACAGGCAACGGCATTGGCCACTGAGAATATAAGGCCTATCGAACCACCAAACTCTGGTCCAAGGCTACGAGATATGAGATAATAGGTCCCACCTAGTTACACGGAAAAGTAAAATAAATATGGTAATAAGCGAGAATGTAAATGTGTAACTCTACTTGATACACAGTATATGCACTCACCTCCTTTTACTTGACCATTTGTGCAAATGGCCGAAGCAGAAAGGCTGGTAAGCAGAGTAACGACGCAAGCCACCAAGATGATAATAATACCTTGCACTGAAAATTATCAGAAAAGATTATATAATCAGTCCACATGTTTATTATTGGCCGGTTTTACCAACGAAGGTTAAACTTAACCTCTGGTCAAACTGCAGTTGACCACAGTTTGACCTCCGAT
>JAQGCC010004793.1:0-12558 GCA_034698905.1 Xestoiulus laeticollis | reverse complement strand
TTACGAATCTGGTTATACATTTTTTACGAATCTCAACAGGTGGGGTTGTTTGTTTTCTGGCACACTTGTCAAGAATATCAGGAATGAAGCTATTTCTTGTATTTTTGTGCTTTTTAGTTAGGTAAGTGGACCATAGTCCCTGTAACGCACGTTCAATAGGTGCATAGGTAGGTATACATTGAACATAGCCTCTGGCACATGCTATACAGCATTGCCAGATATATGGATCCGCCTTATATAAGGATCAAAATGCTTGGCCCCAACGTGATCCTTATAAGCGGCGGGCACTGTATTTGTGTATGCTTGACAATAATTGAAGTAAATCAATAGGTAGGCCCTACTCTCACGGTGGGGAAACTTAATCCCGCTAAGATACATGTAAGTTTTTGCTTAGTTGACGGAGGCTTCAGTGGGCTGGTCGAACATGTGATATACTGCATTATCGGGCCAATGATTGTTGTAAGGGCATGTTGTGTTGTATCGCTCAAACAGGAAATTGACTCCTCTCAGCCTTCGTCACATTGAACATTGAATCGGGTAAAAAAACAGTAAGTTTCGCATCGTGAGCACATGAAATGTTTTAAACATACATCATATGTAATGTATATGTGAACATCTTATGTATTTTCATGTACATGTAGTTCTAATGTTTCTAGTTATTCAAACATCATTATGCAATGTATATTTTTCAATTTATTTTAGGAAATATTTGTTATGGGGGTCAGAACTTGTTTCATTATCGTTTCATATTAAACATTTTCCTGCTAATTTATTAGAAATTCAACCATGAGTTCAGCTAGCATTGAAATATTAAAGCCAGCAAATATAAGGAGACACTGTTAAAAACAGGAAATAGTTAAACCAACATAAACTGTCATGGAGTTGTACGTGAAGGTCAATTTGTGTGGGTGAGTTCTGAAGTAAGTTGTATAGCGAAAGGCGATTAAAATACCTGCATATTTCAAGCAACTTTTTCGCATAATCAAGAACATAGGGATTACAGTTATTGCACGCTGTATTTAATTTGTATACAAATAAAGAAAATATTTCTTAAAGGTCAAGTAGCTAGGCCTTTGCAGGGTTTATGTGCATGCGCGGTGGCAACAACGAATGTTTCAAAAAAGTTACTTCCTTGAAATCATTAAGTTTCCATGTATTATACTAGTATGATGGTGGGAAAGCAACTTCTTCCTTAATAATAAATTCGCAGTGCAATGTTAGATTTTTTGGCAAAAGGCAAAAGAGAACGTGGTTTCCAAATTTTAAGATCATTCAAGAGGTATTGCACAGAAGTGGTTTGGGGGGATTTAAAAACATTTAACCTTTGCTGAATTTAAACGTAAATCACGTTTGCCATTGCTTGTCTAAAAATATATTTCACAATGCGCTACAAACATATTTACAACAATATTTTGTTTAAAAAGTACTTTCAACAATTTTAAACCACTTATCACAGGGTGATACTCGCTTATTCCACGATTTACTATTACAATTACATTGTGTACTGTATTTTTATAAGCATTTTTTTATTGTTTGAAGATCTTGAATCAATGTAATTTATTTGTTGCAATACACTACATTATACTACAAATTCAATTGTCAGTGCATATAGAAAATGGCAGAGGTCATAAACTTTTATATTTAATGGTAACCTACTGTGTGCAAAATTTCTTTGGAATTGGAGAATTTTTTCAGGTGCCCCACGAGTGGCGTAGATTTCTATTAACTTATAGTGTATACATTTGGGGCCCTTTGTACAGACTTCCTGTTTTTGGATGCGGCACCCTCTTTTGACCTGCAGTGTAAATGTTTAAAAGGGCAAAATGTAGGCATGAAATTTACAGCACAGACTCCAGTCAATGCATATAAAATTTCTAAATTCCTGCAGATATTAAAAAAGAAATTGTTTTGGCCCCAGTACGCTCAGCTCTTAATGAACAGGTACTTAAGATTATTTTTCTGAATCGTCCCAAGTTTTGCATCAGACACTAATTGCAATGCGTATACATGTATACACAGTATTTAATCATTAGGGTTAACAATACCTGAGTATACATTACATCCAATATTACCAAAACCAATAGACGATGTATTGAAACTCCAAAGAGTAAAAACAACAAAATGGAATTTTAACGGGGAGTTGAATTGCCTAATAATGTAATTTAAATAATGTCCATAATTATTATGTATTTTTACGAGTATTTTAGTATATTGTTATCTCAAATGCTGCCATTTATACTGTACAATATACGTTATTTATGCGAGGTTTGTGCATGAATTTAAAAACTGACTTTGCGGCAGATCATGTTCTAGCTACAGCATAGATATATATCATCAAGTCATTTACATCGTTTATTAAGAAGGCACCACACAGGGATGCAAGCGTGCATTCGTTAATTTTTTCTTTTGAATTGGAGAATAACTATAATACTAAATCAGTCGAAAATTGGTCATTTTTCAAAATGCAGAGCTTGGGTTTTAGTGAAGGTATATCTTTGAGCAGACAGGAATTGCCGAGTTAATGGTAACCAGATGCATCTTTTCATATCTTAAAACAAGACTGTTATGAAGTGAATGCGATGCAGAAGTTAATGGGAGGGCTCCAGCCTATAATAGAGGTGGTGTTTTCTAGCTTCTTAATTTGCAGCAACCCCTTTTTCTTTCACCTGAAGCATTTTGGTATTTCATGATCGTCCGCACATTCACCTCATGCCACTTATTTCGGTGGCCCTACCTCCACGTTGGGGTACCTCTTACAGACCACCATTCGTGATTCTCTCCTACTTGCACTTCTAGTTTCCCATTCTATCCATCGTGTTCTCGCGTTTTTATTTGATTTTTTTCCTTTGGCAATACCCCATACAATGAAATCGAGGGGATGTTCAAGCCATGCAGTTTCAGAAAAGATTCTCTTTGGATGAACAAACAGCTCTTGTAATGCAATGATGGGGGGTGGTCAACAGTGATGAGGTGCTGACCAGTAGGGGAAAAAAAAACTTGCAAATTAAGTACAAACAAACATCCGATTCGCTGGACACTTGCATTGACCCCTCTGACATAGGGGCTGAACAAGTTTAGATTTTGAGAGAAAACAAAACCTCTTCCCAAAGAATACTTGAAAAAGTTATTAGGAAATACGGAATGGTAACTGTCGACATTTCTTGACAAACGGTGATGACAGATGAAGCCATGACGTCCAATGAGGATATGTGAGGATGGTTTTCAGAAACTGCATCCGCAAAACAAACATTTGTGGAAATAATGCCAAGATTGCAATATTTTAGTGACTATCTTTTGTTGGTAAGTAACCCATCGTTTTATTATTTACTAAGACTGAAACTTCAAAATTATAACTTTTTTTAAAATTTGATATTTACATGTTTTCTGAAATAAATTGAAGCAATCTTGCCTACACGAGATGATGCTCGTGTGATCCAAACTTTTTATTTCGATATTTCGTTGTTTTTTCTAAGGATAATCAACCAAAATAAACCTGCCTTGTAAATATGCAACGTAATTTATCTTAGTAATGTCATGGTCAAGATCTTGTTCATAGCATATCAACAACCTGCATGACCTATATAAATTAAAATAAGTAACTTTGCTTTAGCTGCATATTATTTATAAAATGATGTCTGTAAATTATTCCAACTCGTTTCTACACCAAAGTACATGTACTAACCAATTTTATTTAATTCATAGACTGCAACAATGAATCGATTAATAGAATTTCTGTTTGTGACGTGCTTATTGTGCTGTGCATTGAAAACCGTTAAAGGTAAGTTCAGTTTTTATGACTTGTAGCTTCATTTTTGACCATATTTGTATGTACATGTATTTTAATACTGTAATATGACATTTGTATTAATGGTACTAAATAAAGTAATTTGAATTAATATGCCAAAATGAATAGAAAACATTAAATAAGTTGCGCAAGTGACATTTACAAAACCAAAGTTATATGTGCATAAAATGTTATTTTCCAAATATTTTTATGTAAATTTGGTTTGATAATTTCAAAGACATTGCAATTCTACAAAAGCAAGTTTAATACAGTTATAACGCAATATTATTTATATGTTGTCAATGAAAATTAGGCCTACGTCAACGTTACATTACGTTACATGTCAACGTTACATTACGTGACTTTTAATGCATTTCATATGCGATTAATGCAAACAGCGAAATTTGATTCGAAACTTTAAAATATTACTGTCCATAACTTGGTTCTCTGTAGAATTCTAAATAGACTGTAAGCTATAAATGTTACAAAAAGACTACATTATAAGGTCCATTGAGATGGTTATATCAAGCATTTGGATTTTTTCTAGCGTACATTAAGTATTGATATTCCTATTTTATGCTAATATAAGCAAGTTCAGTTACGAAATGAAAATAAATCGAGCATTTCATAGCCATGAGATAAATTCACAACTATAGTTATGATCGAAAACTCGAAGTAATTCTACAATCAATACATAAATTCTGCATTTACAACGTAGCATTTACAAATATCTAATTAATAGATTACGTCATTTACCGCTTACATGAAGCATTTTTTATCTTATACATTGAGTGATAATGGTTCAAGTGAGTGCAAACAGCGCTCTTTGAAAAAGGAATTGAAATTTGGCTATAAAAAGTCACGACCGGTTGAAGTAAATGTACAGCCGACTGCAATTTGGTTTATTGCTCTTGGATTGATGGTAATTAGCAGATCTACCCGGAAAAGAAACAACAAGAGTAGATTTTTTTACATCATACATAATTAATTTGACATCCGCATGCATTTTCGAATGAATAGCTTTTTTAATTGCCCAAACATTTTCCATTTCCCTTATAGCTTGTGGCAATTGATAGAACGTTTATTTCAAATGATATGTTCACTTATCTACAGCAATGAATATATTCCGGCATAATTTCAATATCAAAATTGGGATAGCAGTGAAAGCCACTTTAAATGTCACTGCCACAAACATGTTAATGGTAGTACAATGTATAATTATTAATCACAAATGACTTCGCCAAGTCAACGGATTAAATAGGGCCTACATATTTTTTTTTCTCAACAAAATCATTGGTTTTATACAATAGAACATAGATAGAAATTTCAATTCTCAATACATCAGATATTGTTTAAACACAAAATTAAAATTTCTATGATGATAGAATTGAACTGTCAATTAGAATATCAAACTTTTAACAACTTTAGCAACAAAAAGTAATCTAATCGTAAAATGAAAATTCTTGAATATGTAAAATTTCATGAAGATTAAACAGTTAAACACATCAGATTGTTATGAAATCAACAGTCAACATCAGTAAGATCATGCTAAAAACTAAGCAAGTTTTTCATCATATTTATCATACAAAATGATAAACAACAAATGAATATTTTAATCAGAAGAATTTAATAATTCATAGAAACATGAAAAAAAAAAACTACAGCGTGTAGGACATATGGGAAAAGTTAATTTAAGACAGACAACATTCGGGAATTGATTAAGAAACGTACATGTACATGTATGTCTTATTGTATCAAAATTCTGAAAGTTGTCGAACGGGAAGAATTTGGATATACGCTTGTATAACCTAATTAGTGGCCCAAGGGTGTCTGTGTTATTTAATTGTATCATACATTAGCTTGTACTGCCTGTACCCATCAAACCCTAGTTGCACAGACTAAATAGATGTGCAGGTGCATCAAGTCCACTGCATTAAATTAAGGGGGGTAATTACACGGTTAAGGATAGAAGGGGTTATTTAACAGTAAGCATATCTAAAAAAGCGTGAAAGGGAAATTTCTCAAGGGTAAACGTTGTAGGACTGCCAATTAGGCATGCGAGTTAATCATGAGAGAATAAGTAATTGATGGGGAACACAGTGCTCGGAGCAAGCTATAACGCAAACCTGTTCATAAATGCTAAAAACCTAACAAACAAAATTCTTTCTCGGTTAAATAATTTTGCAGATTTTCCCTGGTGCAACTTTTTGAGTGAATTAAATAACTATTTCATGCATTATTGCACAAATTCGTGTGTATCTCACTTAAACAGCACCGTGGACCTATACTAACAATGTAAAGACAAACATTAAAATAATAAGAATGCATGCTTTTACACTATCTTAACAAATTTACATAAAATGTTAATAAACCCTACTAAATAGTAAAGAAACTGGAATTGCACCGTGAAATTTTGTTACATGTAAAAATGCAATTTCATTTTGTCCGCAGGTGAATGCGAGAATGGCAGTGAAACATTTATTTTGGGTACCAACATTATCATAAACGCCTCATATTTTTCGAAGTCACCGGGTTCATCGCTGCAAGAATGTGTCCAGAAATGTCAAAGGCATCTTTCGTGTAAATCCCTAACATTTCAACGCAACGACACCTCCTCAATCTGTTATCTTTATGACATTGTCAGCAATGATGTGAATTTAAAGGAAATTGAGCCATCGTCAGACGTGGGAAGTTTTTACATGGAGAAATTATGTTTACAAGGTAAGGTTGCATATTTCACATTTCAAGTCGACATGACTTTTACAAGCCTTGATTTATTTGTGAAAGGAATGCACATAAATCTCATTTCACCTATGACAATGGGGATGTTTGTGAATATATTATAAACACGTAAGTTTGTACTAGATTTTCAAAAGAAAAGCCATCAGGCAAAGCTTTCTCAATAAAATACAATAATTTCATTTTCGTAAATAATGTGATTCCCGATTTAAAATATACTAACGATAATTGATATCCAGGCCAGTAGGTTAAATTTAAACAAGGTGGTCCAAAAGCCAGTGTCACGCCACTATTTTCTTAAATCTTATACATTACATGTACATGTAGTTATGAAAATACTGGTAATGCAGATAGGAAATCTATCAACTGATGTACACTGTATACATGTAGTTAGATTTTACTTACGGCCATTATAACATTGTATATTTAAAATTTGCATTATAAGACAAAGAGAATGATGTTTTTGTATAAAATCAACTCTTTTTGTCTTCGTTGGCAATTATTTAAAGTCGTTACAATGTTTTTTTAAAAACTGTGGGAAACTGCAAATGGTAGCTACGCTGCAGCACAGTGGTTCACTGCAAAGAAGCGACTTACATTATAGGCGCTGAATCGAAATCGTCCCTGCTGTGGAGCTTTCAATAATTGTCAATGAAGACGTAAAGAGTTGATTTGATACAAACAGACATTGTCTTTCTTTTCCTAATTTGACATTTTGTCCTACGTGTTAGGGTTTTCCGTGAAAAAAATGACCATAGGTAAACTATGCGTTCTTGAATTTATGAGTAAGATTAATGAATATTACACTTACTGTAATCAAACTTTTATATGTCCAATTTCCACTTACAAGTTACAATAAATTATAAACAACATTTGACTGTAATACATTTCTTTTCAGGAAAGTGTGAAAAACGTCTATTTGCATTGGAAATGGTAATCGGTGCTGAATTGGACACGAAACCAGACGACCACGTAGATTTTCCGAATACCACCAGAAACCAATGTTTGGAAAAATGTGTTTTAGAAACACGATTTCCGTGTCGTTCGACCACATTCGATATGGACAGCAAAATATGTACTCTTCACCGTTATGACAGATATAGCAGAAGCACCAGATTCAAATGGGGCATCGACAAAAACAAGCTTTATTTTGACAATAACTGCCCACTTCAACCAGGTTAGTTTAAATGTCAAAGTGACACAAAACCATAATAAAAGAGTTGTCATTGAGTTTCTATTCCATTAAATCCGATTTCGCAAATCCATTGGCAGTTTTCAAAGGCACAACAGCGGAAGTCATTTTATTAGGAAATGCTCAACATCCGTATATTTTAGCTGAATATGACGGAAAATCGATGGGTGAATGTGGCCAGCTGTGTTTAAAAAGTCTTGAATTTCCGTGTCGTTCGTTTCTTTACGGGAAAAAAGATAGCGACAGTTACTGTGCTCTAAGTCATCAAAATCGTATGGGTTTACTGCGGAACCAGAACAGCTTTTCGATTACTGAATCAATGAACTATTATGAAATCTCTCAGAAACTGGATGGTAAGTAGACATGCATGCAATGCGAATCTCAAAAAAATGTATATATGTTTCAAAACTTAATTGGTGTTTCTTTTTGAAATTTCAAGTATGTGATGTAGCTGATGTTCATTTTGAATTGATAAGTGGAGTCTTCTTGGGTGACAGTCCTTACAAGGTAATTGTGTGGAATTTCAACAATGCTCATGTTGAAGCCCTTGGAATGGCTTCTATATTCTTGGCATTCATGAATAAAACAATTGTATTGAATGAAGCCTATAGTAGCCTCGACTCGGCCAATTTAATATTTTCGAAAACTGTCAATTTCAGGTGACAAATGATCTACCTCAAGAGAAATGTCTGGACGTTTGCAAAAACGATTCTTTATGTCATGCTGTAAGCATAAATCATCGAAATCTGGCCTGCACGTATCATCAATTACGAAGTCGAAGCAGGGCAAATGACAATTTGATATCCAACGCCACTTCCAACTATTTTGAAAAGATATGCCTGCAATCCAGTCAATCTTGTTCTCAACTTTGGGCTTTTGAAAGAGTTCGAGGAAGAAAACTCATCCTTCCAAGTTCGAGACAAGTAACAAGTGCAGCCTACACCAAAGAACAATGTTTGGCCTCTTGTTTAGAACAAACAGAATTTCAGTGTCAGTCGGCCGAATTTGACCAACGGTTGAGTGAATGCCATCTAAACACCTTGAACAGATTTTCCAACAATGAGAAACAGTATAAAACTCAGTACACTGCAAGCAGTGACTATTATTACGAAAACAACTGTATAAAAGGTAATAGAAAGTCATGAAGAGCTTAAAAACATAAAAAGTTATGAGTTGACTGAATTAATTCATGAATTTTTGTTTCCGTCTTAAGAACCACGTGGATTTTGCAATACAAAGACTCACAAGAAGCTTCGTTTTATCAATCCTGATAAAATTGTCCACGTTGAAAATCTACACGATTGTAAAGCAGACTGCCTGAATACTTCCAGTTTCGTTTGTCATTCATATTCTTACAACGCTGAATCGAAGGAATGTTACTTAAGTCATCATAACATCGCAACGGTCCCTTACAATGGTATCCATACAGAAGCTAATATCGAGACTTACGAATTCACCACGTGTTATGATGGTAGAAATAAGCCATTTTTTAGATTAACACATTTTCATTTTCATAACATTTCTAGCTGACATAAATGTTTTATAATAGTTTCAGTTTCCTGTGAGCCCCATGTGATGAAGGTTAACGTGAAAACAAATTCTCCTTTTAATGGCAAAGTCTACGTGAGACATAAATCTGAATCATGCCATGTGGATATCGTCCAAAG
Source organism: Xestoiulus laeticollis (assembly GCA_034698905.1). Classification (NCBI taxonomy): domain Eukaryota; kingdom Metazoa; phylum Arthropoda; class Diplopoda; order Julida; family Julidae; genus Xestoiulus; species Xestoiulus laeticollis. Next base: position 3,176 of record JAQGCC010004793.1, on the reverse strand, counting down.
CACAAACTTTTCATTTCCAATCTCGCTATCTGATCCGGAATGTGGCACTGAAATCGAAGTAAGCATATGTTGCCACAAACCTTTGAAGGCTGCATGCACATAACTATAATCAAATGTAATAAAATTTACAGTTGAAATTTTTTCTACTCAATATTAAACCTTAAAATATTGTCATGCAGATTGTACATGCATTTTTGGATCATAACCTCGTACAATTTATTTTATAGGGTGAAGGAAAGTTTTCCAACGTGATTGTTATTCAAAACAACGATCTGGTATTGACATCGATGGATAAAGCAATTGGCGTTCATTGTACTTACGAGCTGGGCAACAAAACGGAATTTGCAATATTAACAATAAAGCAAGTATCATATCATATTTTATAAAAACATATTGCACAGCTCCATGATGACATACATGTACATAGAAATATTAAACCGTTAGTTTTGTGAATGTATGCTTAATTGAGATGAAGGTGATACCACTTACTAATGCACTGTCATGCACATTCAGTTTGTCATTCTGTTAATTAGTTTATTCGGTAGCTTGTAGAATTTTTTAAAAAAACTAAAATTTCAGCCCCTTTCAATGCCTTCTTTATTGTATAAAATCCATGAATAAATTTCCTATATATAGTATCATATTTAAGCCATTCGTTAATTCTTGAACAAAACTATCGCTTTGACCCTTTCCAATTCCTAATCTTCTAATCATTACAATTTTCGTTTCTTTAATTCTTCAATCTTCATTAACTTTTTTGCTATCCTATACTACATGTATATCTATATAGGCATCATATTTACACGTAGTTTTAGTTATTTTCATTCTTGAGTTCCGATTAAACACACAACTTTCTAACAACCGGAATTCACCATAGTTAAATAAAGTGCATGTAAATTAGCTTGTGTATATATATTGTTGTAAAATTTCCTTGTCAATTTTCTCCAATTGCCAATGCATTTCAAAGTTACAAAATAATATTACAACTCAATTCTTTTTCAAATGGTATCAATTGTTAATTTCATCATTTATTTTGTAAACGTTTAGCAAACGCAGTACTACATTTCATTTTGAGCTGATATACATGTAGTACTATTTACATATTTTATTGTTTTTGTAATTAAATAACGAGCGAAAACTTAACTCGCATTGGTCGTAAATGCATTATTAATGTCTGCGCATTTATTATTGAAAACGATTTAAAATATTCAAACATTCATCTTAAAGACGTTGCCTACATTATGCAATTACATATAAATAGTAATAATATGCTCAATTATTGTTTTCAGAAATATAACTTCGTTTGAAAAAACAAAGGCAAGAGGCAGAGCGAGTCCTCCTCAGCTCACAATGAGAATTTTGGATACCAATGGAAACGATAAAACCACAGTGAAACTAGGCGAACCTCTACGAGTTCAAGTGTCCGTACCTGAAGAATGTAAATTACCATTTCAAACTGATCAGTGACTTATTTGATAACTTATATATATACTCGTTTATTGACGCACTTGATACACGTCCATTGACTTTATAGCTGCATATGGTATATTTGTGCGCAACATGATAGCAACAGATGCAAATGGTGGAAACAATCTGACATTGATAGATAGCAAGGGGTAAGCCATCTTGTTCAGAAGAATCACGTGTTCAGCGAGTACCAAGGCAAACACATTTTTTAATCAATATTAAACAGTTGTCCTGCAGAAGCTAAGATGATTCGAGAAATGCGCAGAATAGATGGCCACAGCAGAGCGCTGGAGAGTGTAATGGAAGCCTTCACTTTTACAGGCAGCAATGTACTTCGGATAGAAACCGATGTCGAAACGTGCTTAGACGCTTGCGATCCGGTAAGAAAACATAACTGCCCAACAGAAATTCGAAGAAATCGCATCATTTAATGTTAATATATTTTTTTTCAGGTTATGTGTCATGTGCCATCGGGTCGAAGCGACGATCAACTCTTGTCTGTAGAATCTTTGGGTCGTAAGAAAAGACAGGTTTCCACTGATGGAAACGTGTTCAAACTAACCAAGACAGTGGCGATTCATTCAGATAAATTTGGTGTTGGTCACGTAAACAGGGTTCCAGATAAAGACGCTGCTGGCGACCGATCATCCTCGACAGCACCACCTTCGTTTTACGACAAAGGTAGTTTATTTCACAGCAGTAAAGTACTTAAATCGCATGTGCCGCAAACTACCTGTCTAGAAGTGGCATAGTTTTATTTCACTGGAATGTTTGTTAGCTTGTCAGGGATTTCCCCAATTTTTTTTCCACAAATGTTCAGGGATAAATACCAGTTTCACCATCATACAGATCATAGGCTTCATGTTGGCATCAGCACGTTTGAGAATAAATGAAGAAAGACCGCCAACGACGCTTAGGCCCTTATAATAATAATAATAATAAAAGCTTTATTTCACCATTGAAAAAGGAGTAGAAGGGATATACAAATATCACGTATATCAATCCTAAAGGGGGCAACATACAGACACAGTTTTTAAGAGTGAATGAACAGACATAGGAATCAAGACAGCACTGATATATTATCAAAACCCATTCCCCTAATCTGAGAGATGAAAGAGGACAGTGTAGGAGCCTCAACTGCCCTAGCAGGAAGATCATTCCAACACCTATTAGCTCTGGGACCAAAGGAGTGAAAACGACAATTCTTCCTAGCAGTATTCCAGCTTATGCTCTTACAAGTTTTGAGAATATATTGCGGAATTGAATGCATTTTTTTCCTTTTTGGAGATAAGTCCCAGGCCACACTAGGCTGGAAACGCGCATTTGGCTAACCTCAAACAGGGCATCGAATTAAATTTAAATTCTAGAATTATAAAATTTGCACATTAATATATCGTGCGAACATCCTTTTTTAATAAAAAGCCTTGTTTGAGGCTAGCCAAACGCGCGTTTCCAGACTAGTGTGGCCTGGGGTTAAGTGTAAATGGTTGAAACTCTGTAAAGTGTTAGAATTTGTTGGGCCTGCAGAAGTACAGCAAATATGCCCGGGTTGGGAGGCTGGATTAGCATAGGTCGAATGGACTGTTTCATTGGATTGTTAACACCTTCTTCACACCGACCAAATCAAGTGCCCTGATGTATATCAAGTCTTGATCGAGTTGCGCGAATCCAATCAAGTTGTCTGCTCCACTTGATGTGGATCAAGCTTT
>JAQGCC010004792.1:0-12558 GCA_034698905.1 Xestoiulus laeticollis | reverse complement strand
TTTGCCATACAAATCTTCCAGACAGTTGGTGTTGGGAATCTGGCAGACAAAAATCTGACCATGTGAACGCACCCTCAAACCACCAAATATTTCTGAAATGTAAAGGGAAAAAATGCTAGCATATGTTTCTTGTTCCAGAATCAGTTCTTGGAAATTATAGTATTTAACAAACAAAGATCTTCTTGGAAAATGTAGAAGTCTCATTTTCGTTTTTCAGATGACCATAGCTAGATGGCGCTGCCTGACCAAGACATCATCATTCCGCAGCATCCTCATCTGCGAAGCCTGGTGGATGTAGAATGAAGCTCTGCAAAGTTCAGATCTCGGCATCGATCCAGGTTTGTCTGATTTCTGCCGATCCTGTGGCAAACGTTTGCGTTTTCTTGCAATGGCTGCGTTAATCCGAATGCTTGTGGACGTCATAGGACACCTAGTAAATCTTTAACTAGTATTCGACCTTTCGAGGAATTTTTTTTTTCTGGTATTTGATGAAACCTGCGAAAATCCGCAATGTCCAAAGCAAGACGTCGGAATGTGTCTTGCAGCTTCGGTAGGAGGATGCTATGCCGGCGGTTGCCTGCTGGCTTTCCGCAGGCTTTTGAAGGGGAACACCCGGAACTGGCCCTTGAGATGGATGTGTCGCTTTAAGTTGAGTTTTTGCGCCTCCTAACGACACCTTACCACGGATTTTGCTCATTTCCAGACCCTGGTTAACCTTGGCTTTGCGGTAAGTACTCTCTGGAACCGTTATCCTTGCTCTTTCCTTTGGAATGCGACCCTCACAAGCCCCTTTTGCGTCTGCGTGGGCTTCGACCACTAGGTGGCGTGCCCGCTTTTAAAGTTTCTTGACGTTTTGGATTTCCTGCGAGTTGAGTGTGATGCATGAGTGTCACTTGCTACATGAACTTGTCTGACCTAATTCTGGACAAATAAAAACACGACTGATAAATGTTATGTAGACCCCAAATGTACTTACAGTATTAATGTAATATGTTACTAAGCAATTCGACGGCCATTTTTGGAATTAGTCCTATGAAGTCAGTGACCCTGCGACCCTGCCCAAATGAGCAACTAGTTACCAACCGATCTTATTAACTTAGATTGCTAAATGTACTGAACATATGGTACATTGTGATTTTTATTATTTAAATTTAAGATTTAATGTACATTCAAAATGGCGCCCGTTTTGATATACAGTGTTTCTTTTCATTTTACCAATTAAACGTTTGACGGCCATTTTGGGAATTAACTCGGTGAAGGCAGTGACCCTGAAGAGGTCAAAATGAACAACTATTTAATATAGGGAATACATTAATTAGAATGCTATAATGTACTGAGCTGCACAAAACAACATGACATCAGAATATTTGTTATGCAGATACATGTACATGTAAGATTTCAATTCAAAATGGCGCCCAATCAAAGGTTTTGAGTTGAAATTTAACACGATATCTTAACGTGTTCTAGTTTTTTTCAATTTCACTCGTAATTAATCAATCAATAAAAGTGTTTTTAAAGAAAATTGGCGAAATTAACATTCGTAATCGATATCATGAATTGACTTGTATTATGAAATACAACGTGTAGTTTGCCATAAGCACACTTATTGACAAGTTGTACCATCTTTCATCATCAACAGCAATTATACAGTGGATGATATTAGTTGATATTTTTTAATTCGTAGTTTTCTTCATTGAACTGAACTAAACTGAAATGTACTGCCAATACTCTGAAGAATTGATTTGTTCCCAATAGATGGCGCACTATGCCATTCGCACCATCGATGTTGGAAACCTACATGTAGTATGATTTTGATTATCCACTGGATTGCCCAGTACAGGTGTAGTTCTATACTAAACTCATTCGATTTGGCTTTACAGTTGATTTTCCACTCAATGTTGAACATTGAACCCTTTGTTTTTTCAAATGGGATTTTTCATCAAATTGTAAGGCTGCCAAACTGGATTGTGATTTACCTTATGATATCTTCTAAATGATTTAATTGTGATTTCTTTGATGTTTCTAGAGATATCAGAGGTGTTGGTATGGCAAAACTGTGCAACACGTTTCAAGTTTTTCAATGATATTTTCATTATTGCTGGTTTCATAACATAACATAACAGATGTTACCATGTTGTTTGCCAAGATTATTTTAATAAAAAAAATGAACTAAAGCGTTCCAACCATTTTTTTGTTATTGCAGTTACAATGAATTCTTTTTTCTACCAGATGTTTTGAATGACAACTTGCAATCCTCTATTGTGTTTCATTCGATATTCTAACTAACCACTGCCTTTGCTTTGCTTAGAGCACCATGCTATTTATTTGAAAAGTTTTGCTTTTCTTTTGATATTGACTTGCTTTTGACCCTATGGAAGTGATTTATTTTCCTCTAAAGTGCCCATGTGGTTTACTTTAATCAAATAATAAATGCAGTTGACTATACATGGCAACAAACTAAAAATAGTCCTCCCTTTAATCGCTATGGGTTTACTTCCAAAATGTTTCTATATATTTTTTTTATTTGCTTTAGTTCAATATGGAATATTGAACCCACTCTTCCGAAAGTTGCATACATTTTTTTTTCATGTCAATTCTTTTTGCAATCCCATATCGATTTTGTCTTAACGATTTCAACCTCGACCTTCTATCCGGAACTATGGTTGAAGTACAGTTGCTGCAATTTTGTTCACTCACTGCTTTGATCCGCCATTTTTCTCTTACCATTTGCTCAAAATGGCGTTGGATAATGCTATAACCAAAGTGAATTCCTTCAATGATGTCTGGTGGCGCCATATATCTAGTAAAAAAACCTACAATCTGATGCTGTTAGTTGATGAAAGGTTAAAAAGCATTCTATGCATGGAAAGTTGTATCCTGCAGCTGTATAGACAACGTACACATTTGCACATGTATGTTCAATTTAATTTATTATGGTATAACTAGTAAAAAACTTGTTTGAAATGATAATAAATACAATTCTTACAAAAAATGGATAACATAATAATTTGTCGATTCATAATACTGAAATAACAAGTTTAAGATATTGTTTTCTGAAATCATGGCGTTTGAAAATAATTTAAGTTGAATGTGATCCCATTTCTTGGTCTACAATCTTATGTTTAAATTTCTTTAAACCTGATATTTGTAGGTGTGTTTGTGCTTCAAACATGGCCAGTTTTGAAAATATCGACGTTAAACCTTTGCAAGATGGTGGGATGAACCCTGGGCAGAACATAGAGGGGTTAGTATTCCCAAAATGTTACGCCTTACCCTTTAAAAATGCAATATATCATATGTAGCTAAAGCTAAACTCTCTCCTATAACTTGCTATCTTTACAGGCAGAAGTTGTGTGAGTGCAACGTGCAAAGCCAAAATTACTCAAATTCCACTATTTTAAAACCTTTTATTTAACTGTTTCGACTTCTTTGAGGTATTTTTTAACCAACTTTCAAAAGTTTTAGAGAGCTGAAACTTTGCGTGCAGCTCAGTCTCCAGTGAAATTTTCATCTATCAAAATTTAGTCAAGTTCGTTAACGTTATTAAGCCCAAAAAATTGCCATTTTAATTGCAAAAAATGCATTCGTTATGCTACAGAGCTCTCAACTTAGAACGGTATGCTACGGCGAGCGCTTTGCAAGTTCTTGTGAATGTGTAGATGCAGATAGAGCTCTTTCTAGTGTCAATTAGCGCAAATAAAAGGGTTTTTTTTTATCAAAAAACGAATTTTTTTTGTTTATTATTGAAAATTATTTTAAATGTAAAAATTTAAATAATCATATATCCATCGCTACACTGATCTTTTTTCTTGAATTGTATACATTTTTTTAATAAATGCAGCATTATAGGACAAAATATTTCCAACATTGGTATAGTATCCTCTTAAGATTTTGTAATTAATTTCGTAATTAAATTTCACGTATGTCCAGCCTCTTTAAATCCAAATTTAGCAGCAACAGTTTCAATGTTTGTTCAACTGCTATGAATTGTTGAAACAAGAAAATGTTAACTGGCCACCGATCACATGTTTTTGAAGCTTGGAGCAATTTTCAGTTAATTATTAGACGAGTTTACCTAATTGGTTTATTTAAAACTTAAAGTGCAATTAAAAGATAGCTGCCTCGTCTTGGCCCTTTGGGAAGCAATCACGAAAAGCAAATACTGTAATTCGTGCTTTAAAATCTTCACTTAATCATTGATCTTCTGTGCATTTGAAGTACAATCTGTCCAATAAACCCTAACTGGATAATAAACTGAGCATGTAAATTGATTGTTGAAAATAAAAATTAATTTAAAAAAAGCACAAGTTGAACATTTCTAAATGTTTTGCTTGGTAACATCAACTGATATTTATAGCTTAATACATTGATATCTATATGCAACATGAGTGTCAGGCCTCCAGTTTTGATAATACCATGCTATAGGGGTTTATAGCTCATTTTGAGGCATCGTTTCTTGGATTTCTCCAAAAATTTGCAATTATGACTTTGCATTTTTTTTTGAAATTTAATGATGCACGTTTATTCGAATAATCTTCCTCGCATCTTGAATTTCACATTATTATCTGGGGGTGTTGTTCTTATGACTGTGTTGCATTACCAGCTCTTGTTTTTTTCATTTTTTTTTTGCAGTTATCTCGCCAGTTTATGAGGCTTTTTAGTATGTGTCATGCTGGGGTGATCAATTTTTCTTTTCTGAAATGTCACTGAAAGCGAAATTAAAACTGCACCCCAGAATAGGCGTTTCATGGTTGTCATATTCGCTCGTATATTGCACTGTATATTAGGTTCTTGTTCTAAGAATTAAAACGGTACAATAGCGACCTTTTCCATAAAACTTACTTTTAAAATAATTGGGATCTCAATGCCAAAATAATGAAAATGATCATATCAAATTATTTTATACAATTTATTACAAATAAATCATGCTATCTTATTTCATTTTATACATAGTGATCATTATTAAATAATGCCCTTGTTAGTCTCATTATCTGCGAAACCAACTTTACTGAAATACAACGTAGCTAAATGACAATTTTCAATTTGTTAACAACGTTAGACCTATATTTTTTTTTTTGCAAATTTCTCAAATAACACCAAAAATAATGAAAATAGTCACATTAACCATTTTTACACATTCGATTAAAAATAAATCATGATTTCTCCGATCATGTGATACAATATAGTGATTGATCATTATATGGTAACCACCTCATGCTCGATCGCAGCGCCACCATACTACATAAGCAACATTGTCCATTGGATTTTCTCTATTTGAGCATAGGTAATTTGTAAAATTTTGGGAGAAGGAGTGATATTTTGGGATTGTAAACACCCTATGTTTGTTCTTCACTGCTAAACAGTATTCATCCAAAATTTGGGAGAAATCGGTTGAGTGAATGAAATGCTTTTTGCGGAACATACATACATACATACATACTTTTCTTCTTTATATGTAAATATACATGTCCTTGTTGACAACTTCAAATTATTTTCTTCTGATGTTCTGAAAAATTACCAAAATAATGAAAATAGTTAAATAAAACATTTTAGTCAATCTATTAAAAACAAAATCATGCTTTTCCCCTATCATGCATCTATATAGTTATCAGTATAAAATGTTCTTTTTGGCGTTTCATATTCCAACTGAACTGAAATAGTAAAAATACAAAATTCAATTTGCTGACAACAGCACATTATTTTCTTCTGAATTTCGACATTCAATAAGAGATGCTGTATTTCTCATTAGCGTTTCCTCTAGCTTAATGGAGTTGTACCCTAATTTGTATTTGCCAGGGCCTCATAATACTATCATCCCTCTCTATTGCCTTTGTTTATTTTTATGAGACCTCTTTATGGAAATTTGCACTGTGAAATTTCAGCAGCAATGCTTTCTTAGCTTTCTATTGGTCGACATTTTATCTCCCATTTCACTCTTTCATCCAGTGGAATCTCCCCACATGGACTAATGGCAGAGCAACAGAAATCAATTTAAATCTAACGCTTCTTCTACTCAAAAAGCAATGCTTTTTGCATCTGCAACATCACTTAAGTTGGCCCTCTTTTATTTTATTACCTCTTCGAATGTTGCTTGTTCGCCTCGTTTTATATTCCCCGTTTTGCGATACAAGCACTCGAAGACTCTTCTTTTTTTTGTCTTTTTTGGGGGCTTTTTGATGAACCCTTCAAACGTTGCACTTAACTATTGGAATAGCAAGGAATTGTCTGTATAAATGTCATGAAATACAGAGCACGCATGTTTCGCATTTCTCGTTTGACAGTAGTTTCTCTAAGAGTTTTTCTTGACAATACAAGAGTTCGAAGGTTTCGTTTATTGGAGATTTAAAAGAACCTTTCGAATGCCTCTGCTGACACTATTATCGTTTATTTTTACAATTGTTTTAACACCGAGGCACTTTTGAAAAAAAATTGTTGGCAGATTGTCAGTTTTTCAGAATATCGTTTTTTCAGATGAACTCTCGGTTGGGATAATTGTATACCTTTAATTCTACAGGTCTCCATGATATCTTAACTTGGTAAATTTGTACAGAGTATAGATTTCTGGTAAATTTATACACCAAATTATCTGTTGGATAATATGCCACAGGTAATCAAAATAGTGGGAAAGGTATCAAATACCCGAAAACTACAACTGTACGAATTTCTCATTTACTTATTAAAAATTTGGATATTTTGTATGGTCCCAAAAATTTATCATAAGAGTTTAACTACTAGTCTTCCTAAATTGTACACAGGAAATCAAAATATCTTAAATTAAAATGTCCACGAAATAAAATGCAAAGATTCATCTTTATATTCTCACATTTTTATCTAAAAATTAGTTGCATGTTTTAATAAGACTGATATTAAACAAGTGGACAGTTTTAAGATGTTTTCATTTGCAGTGTATTATAGCATTTTTTTAAAATTTTCTCAAACATTATAATTTTTAAGTCATTGGTTTTGATAGTGCCATAAATGTTCTCATTTTTTATTCTAATATACTAATATAGAGAGAAGGTTAATTAATAACAAATAACCTTTTAGTTTTTCGAAATAAACGATCATGAATAGGCCTACACATTTTTTTTTTGTTTTAAAGCTAAATGCATAAATTGAATCCACTTTTTCGTCATCTAAATTTATTTTTACTACTGAAATTCATTTGCAATTTACATTGTTAGAATATTTTGTTGTTGTTGTAAAATCAAACTCGTTTATCTATTGCTGAAAAGTTTAATGAAACGTACTGATTAGAGTCGGAACAATGCAAAAACGAAAACATTTTAAATGCATCATTTGCATGTTTTATTATATTATTTCGAGCAAATGCTCGTTCGTTTTAGTTTTGAATTTGACTTCTTGGAAAGCCAAAGGGGAATCTTTGATTGTTATTTTTCTGATTGTGAATCTTCGTTCACATGGAACTCCTATTTTCGATGTTCTTTAAAGCATGAAGATTGAGTGTAAAACACACCCAATGGATGAATATCTCTTTAACTTGGGTGAATTTTGATGTTTTTAGTAGATTTCCAATGCCTTGTTCTGTTCGTCCCTGAGAGACAAAATTGTCATTGAGTATTGTTGCTGTAAAATTTGGTCATATTGTAAACGTTCATAAGATTGCCCATAACCTATAATCATGGACAAAATTTCTGGTGATTTACATCCACTCGTTGCAATAAGTTTAGAATACGTTTTTGAAGCAATTGCGAGCATAAATTGACGCCATTTACCCTATAAATGATAGCTTTTGCATCAAACCGTCATCTGTGGGAGGATACTGAAGCACAATACATGTGTGCTGGACTATATTTATGCTAGCAAGGAAGTGGAATCTGATGGTCCCTTCTTTCCTCTTATATTTGGTCACTTATTCATTTCTAATCAGGAGTGCTAAACACGTTTTCAGGCTTTTACTCTGCTGAAATGCTCGTCGGCGTTGCAGATGTGGTGGCCAATTGCCTAATTAACTTCATTTGTGTTGCTGAGTAGCAGAAGATAGCATAACAATAAGGTATATTAGGACTACCACGAAATTAAATACGAAAATTTTTTGAGTTTTTGTTAACTCTGCCCTGGTGGAAAAATTATATTAATCCATATTGCATCCCATAACAATATCTGTCAGTCTTTATATGATAACATAATGTTTATTGCCATTTATGATATTCAATGTGCATTTAATTATCCATATAGAACCAAGTTGCATCCCGTAGAAATATACTTAAACTATATTTATCAAATTTTGTATATATAATTTATAAACAATTTTTTTCGTACATGTGTATGTGCCATGAAACATTTATGGTAATATATGGAATTTATTGTCATTTCCCGTGCGTGTTATTTAGTTATTTCTATACATGAATGTCATTTTCATATACAGTATATGGAAGATAATATGGATAATATGGAAGATAATATAGAAAATTGACTAGCAAAATGCATTACATCGTTTTTACTGCCGTTTTACATGTATATTTTATTAGTTACAAACAAAACTAGAAAAATATAAAAAATTAAATTTACACATAAATGAACATTGGATTTTCTCAACCTTAAAAAATTGCTAAAGTTTTAAAAATTTGACAATAAATTGCAAGTGATAATTGACATGTACTGTGTCCCTGTATCAATTTATATGTATTACACATATTTGCAATTTTTACATGTTATTATTTGAGTAAAATTATGTTGAAATGCCCAATGATCTTTAGCCACATTTCGTGTTCTAATTATCCACAACTCGCTCTATTTGATTTCCAGCAGAATAGCTTGTTGCGATGCAATAACTTCCTGCATGGCATCTTTTGATAATTACACTTGATGCCTACATATTTATTATAGCAAATGGCCCATAGATCAAACGGTTGCCTTGCAACACGATAACCTCTTTTTTCATTTGTTTTTCACAGTTGCAAATTCTATTAAATGGGAACTCATTAAGCCGTTAACATTCCCAACGGCAACAACAGCGACTTTACCGAAACAATTGGCAGTCAGGGTGCAAATAGTCATCCTTCTTCTCCTTTCCCTTTTTTCCCTGTAATTGCTTAAAAAAGAAAAAGAAAAAAAGAAACTACAACACTGCTTCTTTTTAGCATCTTTTCAGTGCATATTCCATTCGTAGACACCATCTAGGATCCTTCCGTTAAGCTATTGGTCGTTAAAAATAATGGGGTGTTAGGCAGTAACAATGGCCAAATTTGCATAATGAATAGATATGCATACGTTGGAGGGTACGATGAGGTTTTTTCAAGCATGCAAAAGAGGTATTGTACATGTGACGTACACACCAAGACTCTCTGGAAGATTCAGTCGACCATTGTTGCATTGCACTGTTAATGCATCTTGATCTCACGTTATTTTATATCCTTAGGTTTTATGCTTTCCATGATGTTTAGATTTTTTTTTCTCTCCTACCCAATCATCCTCTTGCTTTCATCGAGCTATTTGTCGGTGGCAAGAAATTTGTCGCTTCAGGCTGAATCAAAATATACATTATTTAGCTAAGCAATTTTCACTTTGTACACACATATGCCACGAGCAAAACATATTGAAATATTTCTTGGTCCTTTTCTTTTTAATAAAAAAAGGCTGTTGTCGAAAGTTATCGTATTTATGGTACTATAATCGATACATTAGAATTGCTTTTCTATGTCGCAAATTTCAAGATTGGGTTCTGCGTTGTCAAAATTTTATCGAGCTTTTAGATAGCTCTTTAGGGAAGCCTTTATCTGCATCTGCGTCTCTTAAGGTATGCAATGTAATTGAACAAGAACTAGATAAAGCGGTATTTAAGAAAACCATCAATATTTGCATGGTGGATATGAAAATGAATTAAATTCACTGTATATAGATCAAAATGTTTTAATCTGTGGTGCACAAGAAATAAGACGAAATAATTAATCTATATTTCGTAGTAAAATGCAGTAAACTTATATTACACTAAAAAAATTGTCACAAAATGTGTTCAGATATGGGTTTTTTAGAATTTATACTGGTGTTACAAGTTATCAAATGGTATGATCCAAAAAAAATGTATTCGAAGAACCTTTAAAGGTACTTTGATATAGTTATACAACACATATTCTATTAAAAAGGTGTTCATGAACACCTTTATTGATGCCAAATTAAAGGTGCTCAAGAACACTTTAGGACATAAGTTGTGCTTCATGATTGCAAAAGAGGTGTTTGATTTAATTGTGACAGTTTTTAACAACTGGATGCATATTCATTTAATATATATTTGAGAATTAAGGTTCCAGAACTCCAGTTTTTGATCACTTCTCAATTCTTTGTTCCTAATAAGTTTCTATACCCAGATATACAGTATGTTGAGGATACTCTTTGATTTCTTGGATTTTAAGATATTTTGAAAACGTTGATAGAATTTGTATTGAGTCATTCTTATAAAAGGCATTTGAGACTTGTGCCACTAACCCTCTATTTTCTTCATCAGTCTTGTAGTTTTATGCACATGGATGTCCACAAAACCAGCTTTTTAGTAACTCATTCATGGCGTTATAGTATAGATTTTAACCAGCTAGACCACATAATCTAAAACTCGTCTAAAAGCATTCTCTTGGGACCAGGGAAAAATATGTTTTAAACAGGATATGCTATCAGACAGAATGTGTTTTCAAACAGGTTCATCTGTAGACATGGGTCCCAAGTCGTGATCGGCACTTTGTATATGCTTTCAGAGAGGATATTCTTTTACACAGGATGCTTTTAGACAGGTCATGCTGCAAACTTGGTTTATTGCATACCATCCTATGGTGCAAATTACATTTGAGACAAACAGACTTTACCTCACCATGTATATCTAGAAGTTTTTTCCATGCTTCATTAGCATAAGGGCAAAACATTCCCTATGGATAAGAAGGAAAACAAGCCACTCATAATTTTAAATAACTATCTTTTTTCTCTATAAATATTTGAACTGCATTCTTGTTTATCATTTTATTAAGGGATACGAAATTCTTGATTTATTCAGAAAATCCCCTATGGGTGAATTTTCGTCGATAAGATGTTTTTTTTTTTCGTCTTGTATGTGTGTGTATATATATTTTCACGTCCTTAATCCCGTTTGGTATATCCATCCCTTGCCCCATAAACCTTTGTTTATTGGCTGCTGTGCGCAAACCCAATAATAGGGCTTCTCTTGCAGTTCATAATAAGCCTTCCCATGTCCATTGTTTGGATTTTCTCCTAGCACTGATTGCGTACATAGGGGCTTACTCGTTACGGTGAGCCATAACCAATATCAATACTTCTTCTTTCGATAACATTTTCCATCCACGTGTGCAATGTCTTTATTTGCACCTCACTTTTTTAGTCTTTATTTCTAGTGATAAGACAACGTACGATGTAATCCTGGGATTTTTTGATAAGAAGTTTCTTCTTCTTTCTCTCTTCTTATATTTGTGCCATTTTTTTTTTCTCTGCCTCCAGTGTTTTGAATTCAGTGTAGTTTCAAACTCGTGCCATTTAAGAGGATTTATGGACTGAATATGCTTAAAACAAAACACTTTCCTGGCCCGTAGTATAGCCCACGAAATCGATTCTCTTGCCTCTTAGCTTTTTTTTTTCTTGGAACATTAAACATCATCAAACAGTTTAGGCATGACTAGCTTGAGAATATATATATTCGGAATATGATATGGTGGTTCAACATATACATGTACGAAATTGTCGTAAATAACGAAAGAATACCGCTTGTGCCAGCTTATTTGGCGCCTTTATACAAACAATAATGGCCTACTGGGGTTTGTGCAATTGATTCCGCCATGTATTGCAATAGATGGCACTAAATAGTTTTGTTTTGATATCAATAACAATAGAAGGGTTGAGCAGGTTTCCTTTAATCTTAACGAGAACTATAAACACGCTAATACGCATGCGCCGTAAAAGTCGTTATGATCCTCAAAGACGTTATGCTCCATATATTGTCATATATACAGTTGGCCTTTATGGAATAATGTCTGCAATACAAAAATGTATACCAAATACAATGGATGTTTGAAAATATTTATTTATGTCCGTATAGTTTTTATTGCAAAACAATATATGGGTCGTTTGTATGTTATCCAATGCACATGTGTATTGTAATATCTGCATTATACCATTATGGGTCTTGAAACACTTAGGTTCATATTCTGCATACAAATATATAAATACGATATTTACATGCATGTAATCCATGTATGGCTATACAGTATAGAAATTGTATATGGTAATGTCTGTAAGACGTTCTGTAAACTTATATCATACATTCTGAATACATTTGTCATTGTGATGATCATCATGGATATATCTACCTATACTATTGCTAAAAAAATGGAAATGGCAAATTCACTGTAATTAAATCCATGGAGATACATACACACAAGAACATATATAAAATACTCGGATAGATGATCATTTATTCACATAAAATATGGCAATGATGCCATAGACATATTGGTGTAGGCTACTGAGATTTGTTCAACGTGTATTTCGCGAATGTTCGGAAAATGTAAAGGAGACTGGCTACACAACTCTGGTTCGCCC